>NWSH02000437.1:1782667-1811670 GCA_002382865.2 Heliothis virescens | reverse complement strand
CTATAACCTCGAAATTTCTTCATGTCTGGAATTATGTAACCTAAAATGTGTTTTTATAATAATAACATAAGTGTAAAGGATTTCTTTTATGTAAAAAAATCACAATGTTGCCATAAGTTCAAAATTTGTTTCATTTATTATCATTTAATAATATAATTACCTTTATAATATATTTTTGTAATAACCATTTCTTTCAAAACAATTTAACAAAATAAATTACAAACAATGATGACCAATAATATAATTAATCATCATTATATATAAGATAAATATATATATTTTATATACGTTTCTTACTTATATATTGATGCTTATATACTGACGCTTATTTATCATAATCAGTATTCCTAATTTACTACTTATTAGACCCTAAGTCCAAACCTTGGATTCGAACTCACACCTATCCCAATCTAATTGCTAGCGCAGCCTCGTTACCAACTAGCGTATCTAGCTATGGTAGCTTACGTTAACACGTCGAAATTTTGCATTAGTATACGCGCGGGGTGTGACACTTAAAAACAGGTTACTCATATTGACATCCTTGTCTAGCATTGACTACATCTATTAACTACTCGTGGCGATGCTACCCAACATGTTATTTTTTAGGGTTGGAACATCACTCACACGGATAAATATGCGTGTGCATGTGTGTATAAACGCTGCGGCCCGAATAGTGCACGCGATAATAGCCACAGCGGTGGAAATGGACTTTTAGACGTTGACTGTACAAGGTCTTAAATGTGTCCTTGAACATAATATTATTAACGTTACAATTGTTACAGGCACCGCAACCGCCAAAATCGTGGGAAGGTATCCGAGAGGCGAAAGAGTTTGGGCCATCATGCAGCCAGGTAGACCTCTTAAAGCAACCAAAGCCCGACTGCAGCGAAGACTGTTTATACCTCAACGTCTACACACCACAACTGAAACCGAAAAACCCCTTACCGGTTATGTTCTTCATCCACGGTGGAGCCTTTTACTCCGGGAGTGGCAATGATGATATGTATGGCCCAGAATTTCTCGTCAGACAAGACGTCATACTTGTCACGATCAACTACAGGCTGGAAGTCCTAGGCTTTCTTTGTTTAGACACTGAAGAAGTGCCTGGTAACGCGGGCATGAAAGACCAAGTCGCAGCACTGCGGTGGGTCAATAAAAACATTTCCAATTTTGGTGGAGATCCTCACAATATAACTATTTTTGGTGAAAGTGCTGGAGGTGCCAGCGTCAGCTTCCATCTAGTGTCCCCGATGTCGAAAGGGCTATTTAAGCGAGCTATTTGTCAAAGTGGGGTGGCTAATTGCTGCTGGGCCAAAACGTTTGAGCCTCGCAAGCGAGCACTCGCTCTTGCTCAACAACTAGGATACAACTCTACAAATGAAGAAGGTCTTTATGAATTCTTCAAATCTCAGCCTGTTGAGGCACTGATTGGAGTAAAAGTACCTCTTTCTTTTTCCGAACAAATTCGTGCAGGTTTCGAATTAAACTTTGGTATAGTTAGTGAGAAACTATTCGGCGATGAAACGGGATTTTTTCATGGAAACTTTTCAGATTACCTAAAAAACGGTATTCACGAAGGAGTTGAAGTTATGACTGGATACACTGAAGATGATGGGATTATTATATTTGTATTTGGTGGATATAAAAAAATGTTAGCACAAGCAAATAGTTTGGCTAACTATTTTACTCCTAAGCATATTGCGTTGAATTGTTCATTGAAAAAGCAAATAGAAGTGGGAGAAAAGATCAAAAAGTTTTATATGCATGATAAAAGTATTAAAACTGACTGGGACCGGTTAACCCATTACCAAACTGCCGAAATGTTCATATATGCAACCATAAAATTCGCAAGAAGATGTTCACAGAAGAATAAACTCTATTTCTATAAATTCAACTGTAAATCTGAAAGGAACATGGCATGCAGCATGTTGGGTTTGGACACCATGATTAATGGTAAAGAAGTATGTTGTCACCTTGATGATTTGTTTTACATCTTCAATAGCAAATTGCTAGACCAGAAAATCGATATGAAATCGAAAACCTTTGAAATGATCGATAATGTAACAAAGCTTTGGACTAACTTTGCAAAGGATGGGTAAGTTACGAATCAAAAAATTGCATTTATCAAGCAATGACTTCTTGATATTGATATATGGTGGTTATTTTACAGAAACCCGACGCCGAATGATGATCTCGGAGTGAAATGGGTTCCGTATACAGCAGACAAAGAAGATTATCTGGTTATTGGAAACGAGCTACAAGCCGGTTCGGCTCCCGATCACGACGAATTCCAATTCTGGGAAGATATATTTAGAGAATATACACCAGAATATGTTGATGAAGAGTTTTGATGAATTAAAATTTTTCCTGTTATGTGCTTGAATTTTTCCTCTTGCCAATACGTTAGGGGTCTGGCTGTAAAAATGTTGTAATCTTTGCAATATGTTAAGAAAGCTGATTACTGTGGGAGTGCAGTGTAAAAAGTGGCTCCAAATGGTTCGGGTAAATATAGGTACACTTGGCGCTGGCAAGCCACTTCTTTGCTTGAACTTGGCTTGACACGCTGCTGCGTGTCTAGATACATCTATGCTTATATTATAAAGAGGAAAGATTTGTATGTTTGGAATGAATTGGCTCAAAAAGTACTACACCGATGTTAAAAATTCTTTCACTGTTGAGAAGCTAGGCTATACCCGGGTATTATAGGCTATATTTTGTCTGGGCTGGCTGTAGTTTACCCGGTACACGGTTGAAACCGTGGGGAAACAGCTATTAACTAACACGACAGTTATTATTACTGATACGGTCACACTTATTTTATTGTAAAATACATTCATTCCTATTTATTTGTTACAATAATAATACTGTCTCATCAACTCTTAGGTATAAGTAATGTCACTTTTATTACCTCCAAATAGAAGCATTAAAAAATCTCGTTCAGACCAGTTTATTGACATTGAGCTCTTCAATGACACGACTGCGCCCATTTTGTGACCTCGCGTCATGGTGACCTAATTCCTCACAGTTTCATCAACCTTTTAGATATAGCGGAAAGAATACCTAGCGCTAATTTCATAGGTTCCAGTTAAGTTTTAGATAGCCATCTGACACATAGGGCCATTTTTTTTATTAGCCTTTTTACTGTCCCACTGCTGGGCACAGGCCTCCTCTCAAATTGAAAAGGATTGAGCGTTAATCACCACGCTTGCTCAATGCGGGTTGGTGATTTCAGACTTTACAGACTAGTCCAGGTTTCCTCAAGATTTTTCCCTTCACCTTTTATCAGTCATTGGTGTCATAATCTGTCAGATAACTATCTATAGCTTTATCTGGAACACGTGTAACTGAACATCGATCATTTTAATTGAGGTGATTCAATTAATATAATATTTCGGATTAAAATAAAAGAAGATTGCAATCTAATTTATTGTTATTATGACAAAAAAGTAGTTAAGTACATGCTTACGTAAATAGTACCTACTTAAAAATATGTCAAACAATGATGAAGTTGCAGATTTTAAGAGTGTTCTAGATATGTTTATCATTAGAACGGAACTCCCATTAGCCAAATCAAAGTCCACATCTATCGGCAAAATTTGGACTTTGATCTTTATGAGGAAGATGTGAATGTAACCGCAAGTCACAAGTTTAATTAAGATGAAACACCAGTTACAGAAATAAGGTAAATTTAATATTCTGGTTTTACCTGCAAAATAACATAAATAATAAAATAAAATTTTACATACATAAAAAAGGGAAAGGGCAGGACCAACTTGACTCCATTTAGTAGAGCGATAGAATAGACGGAGAAAATTAAAGAAAAAAATACATGTATATCTCTAAAAGGTACGTTAATTGGACCCTGCGGAAGGTAGTGGAACCACACCTACTTTTAACATAACAAACATTCTTGTTACATAAGATACAACGTTACATAAGTTAAACAATCTTAAGACTTAAGACTGAAGGACAAGGTCGACAATCGGGTAACAAAATCATGAGATAAAACATTCTTTGCCTTTGATACGTTGTTATCAAACTAGCTTCTGCCCCGGCTGCGGTCGGGGTATATACTATAACCGTCCTCATGAAAAACAGCAACATTTGTACAAAGATAAACAAGACTAACAAGAGAAAGAGTTAAGATATAAGATAAGTCTAAAGGATAGGATCAATTCGACGGAGTGCAGGAGTTTAATGAATCAATCAAGTATATCTCTATTTATACATGGTTAACAGATAGACAGAGAAGTTAATTAGAGTTAATAGGAAGTATACCATGTATTTTTCGTAATTAACTTAAAAACCTTGGATTGCTCAAAAGGGACAACGTCGGTTTTCATAAATCGGAAACTTTGTTCAAGTGTTGTGTTGGGGCATTTTAAAATTAAGTTGTATGCAGTTCTGCGGGATTGTTCGAAAGAGTTACCGCGGCCCAGGTACAAACAGGACTCAAGAAGGAACACGGTGGGTTTAAGTCAGTAAAAGTCTGACACTCCCTCACACTGTCACCCACAGCGAGAGGGTCATCTGATGATTTCCCATCGACAAAAAAAGGTGTACACAGTTATTTCAAAGGCATTCTACACGTGCAGCCACTACTCACAGAGCTGCGGTTCAAAGTACAAAAAAACATCAAAAACCTCAATCTGTTACGTCGACGCCGATGATTCATAGCTTGTTTTTATAAGCCAAATAACATTTACCTCTGATATATTATTATCAAATACGTGTAGTGGTTAGTCTAGTTTAGGCGTCGCTCCAGCCAGACGAGTCGGTCGGAGCAACAGTTAGACATTTTGATCGAGTGGTGTTGGGTGTAATAATGGTACAAGTGAGGGTTTCGGAAGGTCTACTGGAAGGTGAGGTGGTACACAATGAGTATGGAGGCACGCTGTACAGTAGTTTCAAGGGCATTCCGTTTGCGCAGCCACCGGTAGGAGATCTAAGGTTCAAGGTAAAATATACCAAAATTCTTAATCTGTTACGTCCATGTTAAGGATTGATAAATATCATTATTTTTAAATCTTTTACCTTCATATTTGTAGCTGTTAATTTTTTTTTTAAATAAAACCTTTTTAGCAGACTCCAAGGAGTATTTTCTTTTTTCAAATCAAATGTTTGTTTTTAGGGTAAAAACAAACGGGACCCTATCACTAAGACTACGTTGTCTGTCTGTCTGTCTGTCTCCGGGCTGTATCTCATAAACCGTGATAGCTGGAAAGTTGAAATCTTCACAAATGACGTATTTCCGTTGCCGCTATAACAACAAATACAAAAAATTAAAAAAAGTAAAATATAAAGGGGGGTTCCCCATACAATAAACGTCTGAAACCGCAAATTATAACTTTGTATAAAAAACAAAGTTATGTTTCGCTGCCCGAAAATTGTTTGTATTTTGGCTAGTTGTAGGTAAAAGATACGTTCATTTTTTCATAGATAATGGTACGAAACCCTCCGTGCGCGAGTCCAACTCGCACTTGGCCGGTTTTTATCTTCTGCAACTTTGTATGCTGTTTGTTTAAAGATAACATAATATAATTGGTCGAGTACTTAATCGTTCTCAATGAGCACTTTAATATAGTACTTTGTTTTGTTATACGGAAAAAGATAAACAAATTAAGTGTGGCTGTTGCTATCGATTCATTACTGGTGTACTGATTTTAATGAAATGGACTGCTATCTATACAGGGTTACTTGTAACTCGACGTATATCCGGAAGGAGGTGATATAAGGGCCCAAAAGCAACAAATTAAGCCACTCTTACATCTGAGCAAAGTTCAGTGGTTCACGAGACATTGGGTATTTTTGGATTTTTGGAAATTTACCCAAAATTCGACATTCAAGCTTAGACCTTTTTGGCCATTATTACACCATTTAAAACCTTCTGACTAATCCTCTCAAGCTTTCTCTCACTTTTCTGCCCAATAGAACAGCTTAACGATGTCGAAATCTAACAGTATTGGATTTGGTAGCGTCGATTTTATACATGGACGATTTGGTTATTGGCTCGCACTTAGACACATAGGTACAAAACAAAAATTGCGAAAATCTCGGAAACCGCTGAACTTTGTTCAGAGGTAAGAGTGGCTTAATTTGATGCTCCCGGGCCGTTCTATTACCTCCTTCCGGATATACGTCGAATTACAAGTAACCCTGTATATAGAAATTGACAACTAGCTTTCACTTTTAAGAGGATGTGTGATGAATCCCTCCTTATCCTACCGTCACGACGATCAATGACCAGTGATGTGTCCCTGGTAAAAATATTAACATTTGTTCCAATTTTCTTCCCTAGGCACCACAACCTCCAAAACCCTGGGATGGAGTTCGTGAGGCCAAAGAATATGGACCAAAATGTTTTCAATATGACAATTTCACCAACACTGGTACTTTTGGCAGTGAAGACTGTTTATACCTTAACGTATATACACCCAACGTGAAGCCGGATAAACCACTGCCAGTTATGTTCTGGGTTCACGGAGGTGCTTTCGTCTGCGGAGGCAGTAATGATGACTTATACGGCCCCGAATTTCTCTTAAGAAAAGGCGTGGTCGTCGTCACGATCAACTACAGACTTGAAATTCTCGGTTTCTTGTGCTTGGAGACCGAAGATGTACCAGGCAATGCTGGCATGAAAGATCAGGTAGCAGCACTTAGGTGGGTGAATAAAAATATTGCCAACTTCGGTGGAGACCCTAATAACATCACTATATTTGGCGAGAGCGCTGGTGGAGCTAGTGTCAGTCACCTCTTGATATCACCGATGACTAAAGGCCTGTTCAAGCGAGCCATAGCTCAAAGCGGTGCTGCTTTATGTGACTGGTCAGTAGCAGTGAGGCCCCGGGAAAGAGCCTTAGCAGTAGCAAGAAAATTGGGGTGCTACTCTGAAGATGATAAGGAGCTTTATGAATTCTTCAAAAACCAACCAGTTGAATCACTAGTAGGTGCGGTAGCACCCATCACATTAGCAGAAGCAACAAAAAGATTAGGCATTTATTTTAACATTGTCGATGAAAAGAAGTTTGGCGACAATGAAAGATTTTTTTATGGAAGAGTACTCGATGTTGTATCCAATGGGATCCATGAAGGAGTTGATATTATGACCGGGTTTACCTCAGACGAAGGTATTTTGGCTCTTAAAAAAGACACGATAAATGAAGAATTAGATATGATACGCAACTTCCCTGAAACGTTAGTCACCCAAGACCTATCGTTTAATCTGCCACCTCTTCAGCAGATTGAGCTCGGAAAGAGGATCAGAAAGTTTTATTTCAACGACGGAGTAAGGATACCTGAGGACTGGGAACAACTGGTGAAGTATTATTCAATGACAATCTTCATATTCCCCACAATGAAGTTCGCAAAAATCTGCACTGGGGCTAAGAAGAATAAGCTTTATTTGTACAAATTTTCTTGTAAATCTGAGAGAAATGTCGTCACGCATATAAGAGGACTTACGGAACTGGTCGGAGGCAAACCTGTCACTTGTCATGCTGACGACGTGATGTACTTGTTTAACGCCAAACTACTAAATAAAAAGATCGACATGAAATCTTACACATTCCAGCTGATTGATACAGTAACAACACTTTGGACGAACTTTGCTAAATACGGGTAAGTTAAAGCAATTGTTTTTTCATTTCTTCAAATACAATCTGTTTCGGAAGGCACTTAAATTGCTGGGTCTCAGCTGCCGTTTGAACTTCTCTGGTAGTCAGAAGCTAGAAAGTCTGACTACCAGTCTTATCAAGGGGGTTTTGCCCGAGCAACTGGGTTGAGAAAGTCAGACAGGCCGTCACTCCAGATAAAACATAGATGCTGGTTAGACTGAAAGGTGACTCCGACATAGTTGGGAAAACGTTAGGCAAATAATAACTAAATCTTCGTTATAATTTCAGGAACCCGACTCCTGACAACTCCCTGGGTGTGACATGGGCGCCGTATACTCCGGAAAATGGAGACTATCTGGACATCGGTAACGAACTAGTGACCGGGGTACACCCTGAGAATGAAGAAGTACAGTTATGGGAGAAAATCGAAAACTTTTTCTTTTCACCCGTAGTTACTGTTAATGCCGATGAATTTGATTTCTAAATAAGTATTTTTGCCATAGTAACAATTCTTATGTGTGTTCAAATGTTTATACGGTTTTCTTGTAAATTATAAAAATAATAATCTTTAGTGTAAAATTATATACTTTTTAATGAAATCACTAATTTTTGATTGCTAATTACAAACTAGTTTACGCCCATCAAAGTCATACCTACCTGAAGTATTTATTGTGTGTCGTGCAACATGACTTGCACAAGATTAGCAAGACTGTTATTAGGCACTTAATATGCATGTAGAATATTCCCAATAATCAACCACAGCTTGTGCAAAAACAAATACGTATATTAATATCCTATTTGATCTAGTAACAAAACAATTACCGGTACAATTAACAAGTCATCAAAAATAATATCCAATACGGTCATCACACAGGCCATTAAATGATGATAAAATATTATAAACCAAGCTATAAAGTTAACTTTTACGATTTAATGTCGGGAGGTTTCAAAGGATTTATAGGTTATTTGGTGTTAAAGCTTATTCCAAACCTGTGAACTCCCGATGAAATGCATATTATGAAAAGTAGATTTTTTTGCTACTAATAAGACAAGCATAATGTAAGTCTGTATCTCTCTTATGCTTTAGTTTAAGATATCATTATCTACACTATCTGTGGTATTCAATATTCTATCTATCTCTGGATTAGAATTTTGACATTAGCCCCATACAAGTAATGTCAAATTCCCATCTTTAGTAAGCAAATCAACAGATAGATAGAATATTGGAAATCCTCATCTATACTAATATTAAAAGAGGAAAACTTTGTTTGTTTATTTGTTTGTAATGAATAGGCTCAAAAACTACTGGACCGATTTTAAAAATTCTTACACCATTCGAAAGCTACATTATCCACGAGTGACATAGGCTATATTTTATCCGGGTATGGGTAGTAATTCCCACGGGATGCGAGTGAAACCGCGGGAAAACGGCTAGTGATTCATAAAAATATTTTTGATGAAAATTGTAAGGACGAAGATATCTAATAGTATTTGATAAGAAAACAACTGCCGAAACGAAAAATATACTAAAACGCAATATTATGTTCAACTTAAAAATCAAGAAAATCTATACTAATATTATAAAGAGGAAAACTTTGTTTGTTTGTTTGTTTGGTTGTAATGAATAGGCTCAAAAACTACTGGACCGATTTTAAAAATTCTTTCACCATCCGAAAGGTACATTACCCACGAGTGACATAGGCTATATTTTTTCCGGGTACGGGCAGTAATTCCTACGGGATGCGAGTGAAACCGCGGGAAAACGGCTAGTGATTCATAAAAATATTTTTGATGAAAATTGTAAGGACGAAGATATCTAATAGTATTTGATAAGAAAACAACTGCCGAAACGAAAAATATACTAAAACGCAATACTATGTTCAACTTAAAAATCAAGAAAATTACAAATAATTAAGCTGTTATATTACCAACGCAACTAATAATCCACCACACGAAAATGGCAAGAATATATTTCATAGACTGAAACATCGTAATAACAGCTACATTATACTGTTATCGCGAACATTTACCAAGCTAACCCATGTGTTAGTAGCTCGATACATTTTAATTGAAAATTTAATCGCTGCCATCGACTACCGACTACCGAATATTGGAAATGGTAGGTTCGCGAAATAACCGCCCGAATTTATGCAGCCATCACAGTCCTTGTGTAGCTGGGAATTTGCTGAAAATACACGCTTGAATTTTGTAATTTCCGCTGAAATGTTTATTAATTTAAAGCAATTTTGATAGTGTCAAACAATTTTTTGCAATGATATTCTAATAAATAGATATGTTATGCACTTACAAAATAACAGAAAAAAGTGTTCCGCGTCGAGAGGCAGCACACATACACACTTTTTATTCACACGTAACATTTCTTTATAAGTAAAAAGGATAGCTTGATAAAACCAATAAGAAGAAAAGTGACAGCTAGATGTTGTTATATGCGCGTTAATGTAAACAAACGTTATTCAAGCCACCAATACGTCCCAATTAGGACGTTTTCTAGTCTTCACTTTTTGCGCAACTATAACATATCTGTTTACTTAAATATCATTGATTTTTTGTATATATTTTTCATTGATTTCCCCGGGTCTGCGTCTCGGGTTAACTTGTTCCCGTAAAACATAGCCTATGTTACGGGTCAGTTTGGTTTCCCAACAGCGATAGAATTTTTAATTCGGTTCAGTAGTTTCGGAGCTTTTAGAGTACAAACAATAAATCAAAAAAATCCCCAAATCCAAATATATTAGTATGTAGAATCAAATTTTAGGTGGGGTACGCTTTTTCAAAGGTAGGTATCTCACATATCGGAAAAGTAGAGCTTCTAAGACTAATTTACTTATAACGTTGCATTTTTATACTTTACTGTAAGGTATGCCAATAGTGGGCTCTAATTTCGCCAGTCAAGTATCTACCTAAGTACGGATGAATGAGGGCACCATACCTATGCACAAAAACCACCTACTCTAAGAACATAAACACGGGATTCCTGCAGTAAAACTCTAGTAAAATGTCCGTCACGATGACAGACAGACATGCTATACCAGATTGACCGGACCTTTTTTTATATCGATGGGAAATCGTCAGTATGACCCCTCCCGCTGTGGGTGATGATTGACCAGACCTTCGATTATACGTTTACAATTGTTTTTTGAAAGAAATGGACAAAAAATAAATTCTTTGTATACTTGGTTCAATTTCCTAAATTATGAAATGACTGAATTGATTGAACCCAAAAAATATCCCGTATACCTACGGCAATAAACAGAATTTGAGAACCTCCTTGATTTTGGGAATTCAGTTTATGATTGACTTTGAAAATTCATAGTAAACAGCAGATTTAAGAAAATTTACGGTTATGTTATTAGTGAATTTAGACTTATATAGTTCTTCAAGACGCTAGTAAAAGCCGAACACTATTTCGAAGCAAGGTGGTTTCCCAGTCATCACTATCGGATACAAATGCGATCTCCGAAGGCGCAGATGGCTAAGTGGATTGCTTTCCCGGCTCACAATAATTTCCTTGCTTCAGTCGACTCCATCTCACTTTCTGATGCACCCCTAGATTGTATTGAAGACATTGAGCTTTAATCAACAAATGTACTGAATCGACGAGCTCATTTTAAAGTTATTTATTCAGATCTTTCCTTGGAACTTTCTGGATTTTTCTACGGTCTGATGGGGCTGTTAAAAGACCGATTTAGATGAGAATTATCAAGTTGATAGATTGGGAGAGCTTGTGGCTAAGTAACATTCACGTGGCTAAGTAAGATGTTTAAGTATGGTGTTTAAGTAACGTTTCGTATCGTCTGGCCATGGATGGGTCATGACAAGTTCATACGTCTTTCGAAAACCATGTTAAATTGGTGGGTCTCGGCTGTCATTTGAATATCTTTTGCAGTCGTTACGGGTCAGTCAGGAGTCAGAGACTCTGACGAACGGGTAAGTATGTTGAGGAAATCAGATACTGATGTTTATTAATTTCACGGAAAGCAGTTAGTGTAATATAAAATAGTGTTACATCTAAACAGTATTATTTACGACGAGAACCACAACAGATGTTCTGAGGGTAACGACCTCAGCATCACCCAAACGGTTTCACCCACTCACCCTTCTGAAAGCCCCTAATGTATCGTATTCAAACCAGAGAAAATACACTAAAGCCTACATAAATATCAGGCTTTTTATGTGACATTTATGTTATTTACATATCTAAATATTTGGGGTCCTTTCTGCTATCCATCTATACCTACGTAGTATCTTTTGCAGGATAAGTATAATGCCTTGAATGTTTTTCTAAGCTTAAACAACGTAAACAAGTTTATAGTGCAATAACCTATATCAGTGGGTACCTAAAATTAAATCCTTAAAAAAAACGAAGAATCCACTCCTAAAACCAAGTTCAATAATTGCTGTTAAGGAACTGTTCTATAGAATATTGCTTATTTTGCAAGAACATTTCTCAACTATGAAAAAAAGAGTTAATTGTTTACTTAACATTCCTCCAATAATAAATAAAAGGTATACATTTTTTTTTACTTTAGTATCACCTTTATTCCAATTTGGTTGATCCTAATATATAACACTTGAATAAACTTCAAGTCAATTCAAGAAGTTGTTATAAAGATAAGAAATGAATCGAGCAATCTTTCCCCTCCAACAAAAGGGCAACATAATTACAAACAAAAAATAGGAAAACAAAATAAAGAAAATATCCAGTACACAAATATAGTCACGACCAAGTAAATGAGCGAATCTGAGTCTTAATTAAAGTAATTAAGTGGACCCCGAAATTCAATTAAAAAGGAACCGTCTTGTTTGTGCCGAGGCATCGAGTGTTCAATTCTAAGTTAAATATAATTTGTACGGAAAACTGGAAGAGAAAAGTAAGCTGATTCAGTTTTTCTGTGACGGGCTGTTCTCGTAGTTTCACCCGCGTGAACTTCCGAGTGAACTTCTCGCAACTGGATAAAAAGTAGCCTATCTGTGTGTCATATCTCATCTTTGATTCACTAGTATTGGCGTAAAAGACAGCGTTATTTTCGTATTTATAATATTTGTTAGTATTGTTAGTATATTGGACAATGGTGCCCTGTCGGGTATGAAACGGTTTGACACTCAGTAAACAATTAAACCTCCCCTACTAATATTTTCTTTAAAACAGATAGTCACAGAAAGTACTTCTACCCTTTTCAAAACAAAAAATATATATGATCAGTATTGATTTTACTTTATAGAACAGGCAACGAGGCTCGTAAAATATTTCCAGGTTTACGACTGCCACGTTACTTTTATAAGGAAAACTTTGCAAGTTTTTTATGCTTCCGTATTCATGCTGGAGGAAAAAACAAAATAATTTGGTGGATAATTTGGTTAAGCAACGCTTGGTCGATCCGTGGATGGGTGACCATCTAGTCAGAAAGTTTGACAACCAGTCTTCCCAAGGGGTATCGGATTGCCTGGGCAACTGGGTTGTGGAGGTCAGATAGGCAGTCGCTCCATGTAAAGCACTGGCTCTTAGCTGCATCCAGTTAGACTGAAAGCCGACACCTATATAGTTGGGAAAAGCATAATAATATGATGGTTAGTCACCGCACAAGACAATTTTTAGATGTCAGATTTCCAAAGCTCACCATGAGCTTTAAACGACATAATCGCACAGCAAATCAATTTGATTGGCAGGATCTCAAATAACAACAATAATAAAACACTTTTTGTACAATAAAAATTGTTAATTCCACTTTCCCGCGCTTTGCTTGACGTACGCTAATAAATTACAAATGGCGGCCACAGCTTGCCCTCGTAAATCGTGACCAAGGAATCATGGTATACAGCCTATTGCAATCAAAATTGACATTGATTGCGCTGTATTCCGGTATTTATTTTTTTACGATAGGATTTTATTTTTTATTGTAGGTATTTTAATTTAACTTGCATTTATACTTCGTAATAAATTGAAATGAGAGCTTATGTAGTGACTAGGTACAGACACATCAACATACCTCAATCTGTCAAATTTCTTCAATAAATTATCACAATCTAACCTAAACCTTATCACAATAGTGGATGGTTAATATTCGATTGGTAAAATTCGACAGATCCGGGTAGGTTGGCCGAGAGCGAGTCAACCTCAAGCCTGTAATTTTGTAATAAAAAAATTCTTGCTACTTAGTAAAAACAAAGACAAAAAATAAAATAAACGAAAATGTTGGTACCTTAATATTTTTTTTCTTTGACTTCGAAGTTGTCAGATATTTCTTTATAACAATGAAAAAACATTGTTTTAAAAAGAAACGCTTAGGAACAAACGTATATTGTGTTCTAAAAAGTTCTGAATAAGTAAGATTTTAAGACAAGGTCTACAAGAATTTTTTGCTTCCAAAATTTTTCCGTAACGCTAATTTCAAATGAAAATATTACGAAATTGGATTAACCCGTAAACTTGAGCTTTTAAGTAAAATAATTGCACTTTCCTTTCCTCTAAAATATTGTGTATGCACTATGCTAGGTATTATCAGATATCAGCAGGACGACAGCAGGTCAACTTACCCGAATCTGCCAAATTTTACCAATCGAACATTAACCTTCTACTATCGTGATAAGGTTGAAAATCAATTGCAGAAATTTGACAGATTGTGATAGGTCGATGTGCTGGCATCTGTACTAGTTTCCGCCCATACTTTCACCAACTCCTCCAGTGAGCAAGATTTCCATACTCTCGACATGGGGATAAAAATCCCATGTGTAATCTACGGGTATAACTTTCCGACCAATTTTCAGCCTAATCGGCTCAGCCGTTCTTGAGTTATAAGTAGTGTAGTGATAAAAAAATATTTTGTATTTTTTTCAATCATAATAATGACGCCTCCACATTTTGCAAAACAATAGCTTGTCAATATTGTTCCCTTAAAATCCGAATCATGGAATAAAACGGTTCACCCCGATTTTAATTAAATAACCCAATAGATTCTGATATAACAAAGGCTTTTATGTTTTTTATAGCTAACGTGGTAATTGGGCTTCATAGCAAAATTTCATTTTGCAACGATTTTTATAAAACTACGCATTTAGGTACATAGATTCTATTTTATTTTTTAATTCATTAATCAAAAATATTTCAATAACCGCTTTAACTATTCTAATAATATGAAGCTGAAGCGCTTGTTTGTTTACACGCGCTAATCTCGGGAACTACTGGTCCGATTTGAGAAATTCTCTCAGTGTTAGATAGCCCATTTATCGAGGAAGGCTATAAACTAGATACTTTTTATCCTTGTGCGTGGAGTATTTCCTCCGGGACTCGGGTGAAACCGCTGGCAGAACCTAGTTGTATAAAACTCCCAACTACAACGAGCAAGTACTACACTAATCAGAACTGTAACATAACGCCTTTCCTCGGTACAATAGCTCGATAACGATCCATCCGAGCCTTATGCAGTGGCGTAGCTACGAAAGGGCTAGCCGGGGCAGTGCCCCGGGGCCCCTCAAGCCCAGGGGGCCCCTCGAATGAACCTGAGGGGGCCCCTGAACTTTTACCATTTTTACAATAAATAATAAAGTCAGGTTGCGACGACTCAGAAAACTAAAAATAAAAAAAAGCTCGCTCTATTCGCGCATGTTACATATCCCTTTCCTATTTACCTTTAAGGGGGCCTCATTTTTCTATTTGCCCCGGGGCCCACGGGTACCTAGCTACGCCACTGGCCTTATGTGTGCCTTCCTTAACCAGCCATTCCATCTAACCCACAACAGACCATGACGACATAAAACATATAGGTAACTAGCCCGTAAAGATATCCGCTGTGTCAGCGAAACCAATATGGGTACCTCATAAATTGCGCTCGTCGTAAATGACGAGGTGAGCTTAACTTTACGAGCGCCACGCAACTCTGATTGGAGGTACTGCTCATACTTGTTTATCTACATTTCAGGACTTATGTTATTAACTTGGGTAATATGTGAAGCCGTTTTTGAATAGATCACCTTTTTTCCGATGCGCGTATGTTTTGTCGCCGTCGTCATCTCAGCCGTAAACTTCCAATGGAAAGGCCTCCCCCAAGCTGAGGGGATTTGCCAATACTCACCGTACTGGGCATGCGTGTTAGTGAGCACAGTGTGTGTCCCACGGTTTCAACAATGTCCCGTAAAAAATACTTTCCGTACTCGGTTAAAATATAGCCTAAACACGTCATTAGTAGATTTACAGTTTCTTTTTTTTGTAATTGATCATACTTTTGTTAGAAGAACCAGGTATTACAGAAGAAAAGACTAGACAGGTGATGATGCAAAAGGAAAATATTACGTAATTGTATCCTATATTTCTTTCACCCACCAGTTAATTAAAGGAATGAGTTACAAAGTTTGCATACTCGAACACTTTCCTTGAACCCAATTTTATTTAAAATATTTATCTGTAATTAGAAAGTTTCGTTCGAAACTTTAAACAAGGTTTGTTCCACTTCGGAAAGATTTAATGCTAATTTCGAAACAAGATTTTAACCTTTTACAACTTTCCACCAGGTGAGTAAACAAATATTTTGTAATTAATTAATTTGAAATTCGAATAGGAAACGTTTTTTTATAAATCGTTCGTTCGTTTACGAAGTTTCTTATTTAGTAGAATAAACAGCAAAGAGGTTCTTTGAAATTGACAATAATTTATTCTCAAGAAAGAAAACTTTATTTTCTTCATTCAAACGATACAAATTCTTTCTTTGTTGTCAACGGTTTCCTGGACGTTAGGGCTTGTATACAAAACTGCGAATTGGTGCGATGCGAATCCGCAACGCAAGAAACTGCTACGCAAATTATTGCGATGCGATTTTGTGCGAAGAGATTCAGGGGAATATTTATATAAATACATAATAATATTATTTACTAGTTTAAGAAAGAAGTTTTTCGTCAAGTGTAGACCTAACATTGCGAAATCAGTTCGCAAGTTCCTGCGATGTGTCACGCGAGCTCGCAGATTTTTACGATGCGACATCGCATCGCAATTTTGTATACAAGCCCTTAGGGCGGCTCCAAAAGTGATTGCATTTGTTTTTGTTACAAGTTTTCGCGTAAATACGACTTGTAATGACCTCGCCCTTTTCAAACGCTTGGTTTATTAGGAGTTTTAGTACTGGGAATAACAATGAGATATTTATTTGTTTACTTGTAGCTTTCGAACGTAATTTCACTCTTCCCTGAAGGGAATTCTAAAACTCTGATAAAATAGCGTATGTCCTTTTCTGAGCTCTTGGCTATATTTTTCCTAAATTATATCGAAATTGATGTAGAGTTTTATGCTTAAAAGCGTAACAGACACACAGACGAACTTAATTTCTTTTGTATGAATTTGAGTTCAGGGCGTGGCTCAAATTGTTTTAACAGACTGCTGAGAGAAAATAATATTTATTTAGACATCATACGTATATTTTGTTGATTTTCTTCTATATTTATTACGCATACATACAGATGCTGTATTATTTAAACACAATTAAGAAAACATTAAATCAAGTCTGTAATAAAATTGACAAAGAAGAGGTACGACTGATGCGAGTACCCTAAGATACGCCATTTTGAAATTGAATAACGCTCATTTCACTTACGACATTATACGTGTTTGTGTGTGTGTGTGTGTATAAGAAGTTGTTGTTTTCAAGTTGATATTGTTCGTGTATTTGTACTGCGATTGTTTGTTTTTAATTAGAGCATTTTAGCGAGTTTTCGGATTTAATTAATAGACAATACCTACTGTTTACTAGATGGAGGGAGGCAGAAATTCCCCTTCTGCAAAGATTTTATATCTACCCATGTTTTCAGACAAATGACCGCTACCGTGACCTCTACACATTTGAACACAAGATTAAATGAAGTTTAATCTATACTAATATTATAAAGCTGAAGAGTTTGTTTGTTTGTTTGAACGCGCTAATCTCAGGATCTGCTGGTCCGATTTGAAAAATCCTTTCAGTATTAGATAGGCCATTTATCGAGGAAGGTTATAGGCTACTTTTTATCCGGGTGCGCGTAGTAGTTCCCACGGGAGAACGGGTGAAACCGCTGGCGGAAGCTAGTTATACATACTTAGTAATATACTAAGAAAGATTTGGAAAATATTTCCAAATGATGTCTATTTAAACTGGAATAATGCTGAAAGCTAGACTTCGTTCAATAAATACGACAGGAAGATAGGAACCTATCATCCAAACTGACTATATTTCATTCCGATACTCAAAATAATCTTAACAACTTTTGTTTAGGAGATTGCAATTTATTCGGTGTGAGTTACAAAATTAAAAGAAAATAGGTTTATTACATCAGATATTTGCTAAGCAAAATCATAGAAGAGGTAGAAATATATTTGCTTCGGCAAGGAGTAAAAATAATAAACAGAATAAATACAACGTAAATAACTGTAGTCTGAACATAACAATAACGCCGTAACTCGGTGTTGTGAACAAACACACAAGTAAACAATTTGCAAGCCCATACAACAGACTATATGCGGCAATTTTCTTGTAATATGCGTATATGAAGGAAATAAACAGCCATGTTTTTGTGGTGGGATAATCAATTCGTTGTGAACTAACGTAACTTTATGGGCGAGGCTAAACATTGTTCGATTTTTGAACGATTTTAGCGCTTGTCATTTGTCAGTGATCAATAAACCTATGAACTTAGTGATCTAATAAAGTTCTGACATACCTTAGTTGTGTAAGAACCGAAATAGGTATACTTAGGGCCAGTTTCAGAGGTTCCAGATAAAGTTATAGATAACTATCTGACAGATTATGAAATGTGTTTAATTTTGACTACATTTCTACGGCTTTATCTGTCAGTTAATTATCCACAACTTTAACTGGAACCTCTGAAACTGGCCTTTGAATTATTATTGTGCTCATGTTAACCGACTGTCCCCTCCAACCATCCCAAAGATAACATAACATCCCCATAGCACTTCATTCGTATATTTTTCCTAAAGTAACCAGCTCCCCGTTCGTGCATATGTCTTCATAAATTGTCACGAATTTTTACGACATGCCCCGAGCGTTGGCGATGTAAATCCTGTTTCGTGGTAAGTTTTATAGAACTAGTTGTGCCCCACGGATGTTCCTGTGGATCTCAATTGCCTGTAATTTTGAGAACTTCTTATTTCAATGGAAAATTGGAAATCTAATAGTATTGCTTCGTTATCCTTCTGTCTGTGATTTTAAGAATGAAAATTGAAACCTATGACTCCCGATATCTACAATCCATGTGATATGACATGATATATTCACCATGATGATAACATGAGAGGATCATTCACACATATACTGACCTCATGATTCACTCATCTATCTATTGTTTTAGGCATATAATAAACGGTGAGTGCGTCAACTCTTTGATCTATAACAATATGTAATATGAAATGAAAATTGGTTAGATAACATTTATCAGTGTAATAGACATATTGCATTATATATAGACAGGTATATAATTTTATTTCTATACGTTTTAAGTACATTTCTGTGAATCATCAGATGACCCCTCCTGCTGTGGGTGTAGCGTGAGGGAGTGTCAGACTTATACTGACTAAAACCCACCGTGTTCCTTCTTTCGAACAATCCTACAGCCCACGTTTTAAGTACCTTGTTTTTACATTAAGAGTGAGTTGCACCATTTAACTATAACGATAACCAAATAACCAACCCCAAAATGGCCACCCACTGGTCAAATCGAAAATTTGACAACTGAAAATGGTGCAACTCAACGTAAATAATTTTAATTATACTCTCTACGAATTCAGATGTATATTTTTTGAATACACCAAGTATTCGTTTAATGTAGAATGCCTCCATTTGTGTAAGAAGGTAGCCATACCTATTTCTGTCCATTGTCCCACTTATGTCAGCAAAATAATATTTTTTATTCATAGTCTACATTATTGTCTTGATTTTTTTTATGAATAAATGTTTTTATTGGAACCGTTGTATGTATAGATGCCAGCACATCAAGGTACCTCAATCTGTCAAATTTCTACAACAGATTTTCAACCTTATCAAAAATAGCGGGAGGTTTATTTTCGATTGGTGAAATTTTATAGATTCGTGTCCGGTTTGATCTGCTGACGTCTTAACAATTCCGTCAAAAAATATACATTTGCAAGCAACTATGTAATTTTTGAAAAAAAATACTTGTAAGTATATAAAATAATGTTCTATAATATATTCAAGTTTATAAAACCCAAAACATTTACCCAAGAGCTTAAGAGCGAAATTAACTTCTTCAAGTTTCCCCATGGGCAGAAAACACGATCCTCAAAATATATTCTCTGTACAATCACAACCAAAAGTGCTCATAAAGTATTCATTTATGCATGTACCTACTCGTAATTAATTCCTTGACCTTTTTATTCAGACGAAGTCGGGTGACTACTTACGATAGTGCTTTTTTTTTCGATTTTTTTAACTAGTTTCACAAGTTTCAGATAAAGTTCTAGGTAGGTGTCTGACAGATCATGCCATAGAAAAGTTGGCAAAAATAAAAACAGTACTTAATAGCACTATCTACCTGTACTAGGTACCTGTGAGACTGGCGTTGAGTGTTTTATTTTTTTATCCATATGTTTTTTTAAACTGGGTGCAGGGTGAAGTCAGTTAAGCAGTCGCTCCATGGAAAAACACTGGTACTCCGATCCCAACATAGTTAGAAAAAAAGCTAGGCAGATAACGATGTCAAATAATTCTTACTGCACCTATCCATTTTTAAACCTATGTCTCATTAAACATAACACAAAATATCACACAAATTTCAAAAGCTTTTGCCATAAAATCCATCTTTTATGTCTGAAAGCTGTTTAACGGGTAACCTATATTAATTTATCGTGACCGCCCAGTCGCTCCGGTAATCCGTAAAATATCCTTTGACCTTTCGTTAATACGATAATAATTATAATATTAAAGTGGTTTGTTTTTTTAATCTTGGGCAGTAAAATATTTTTTAAATACCTTTCTTGTTACTATCCTAATTTTTGTAAAATCCAACTAAAAGTTAAGTATGTCTGCTTGTTACACTATAATGGTGAAACGGCTGATTAATTTAGATGAAATTCGGAATGGTTATAGTTTTAATTTTAGGACATAACTGAACTTTATAAGTAAAAAATAAATTGCTGCTGCAAGCAATTTTATTTTAAACTAGCTTCCGCCGGCGGTTTCACCCGCTCTCCCGTGGGAACTAATGCGCGCACCCGGATAAAAAGTAGCTTATAGCCTTCCTCGATAAATAGGCTATCTAACACTGAAATAATTTTTCAAATCGGACAAATCGTTCCTGAGATTAGCGCGTTCAAACAAACAAACTCTTCAGCTTTATAATATTAGTATACATTAAATGAATATAATAAAATAATATTCCTATTCACATTTAACATAGTATTTTACAATTCTAAAATGGTTTGAATGCAGCTGTGGAGAAAGCCACGTAATTATCATAAATGCATATTTCTGCTACGATATTGCTACGCCGTAGCCGCTCGTAACCCGTAGCGCTAACAAAATATGAAATTCGTAGTATTTCAGCCGGCGCCGCTGAATTGTGGTTACTTCGTTTCGACTTTATTAACATTTTCCTGTGTATTTGTGTGTTACAAAATATTTTTAAGTAACAATGTTTTACATTTTTCTTTTGTTTAAAATGTTCACATTTCTAGGTATCTTTATTTTTCATGAGACAAAGAGGGATATGTTTTCAGCATTTTTTTTTGCAAAGAAATGATTTTACAAACATAGATCAGATAGAGAGACCCAATCAAAACTATACTCGTCTACAGAGTACCTACGTACTATATGAGTTCCATCTCAATAAATTCATCATTTTCACCCAACAAACTCCCTTTCACAAGTAAAAAAATACCTAAAGGCTTAAAAACTTCACCCACAAAAAGCCTAAACTCCTAAAGCAATGCACTTAGGTTAATACCACAAAGTTGTGAAGCCACTAAAACAAATACTCTTACCATTTTTCTTTCGCATAAGACACGAAGGATATAGAAACATATGGGGCTTAAATCTATAGTGGGATGCTGCGTAAAAAGGTTTTGGAAAGAAGTTTTTTTTTACATGAATAATAGAGAACCGCATTTTTTTTTCTTGGGATGTTATGTTATAGTTATGGCTTAGTAGTTAAAGCAACGGTACTCTGAGGTACAAGTGTGTAGGTGTGATTCTAGGTCAGGCAGGTACCAATGTTATTATTCTTAGACTAACTTCTGCCAGCGGTTTCACCCGCGTCCCGTGGAAACTACTCGGCGCACCCGGTAAAAGTAGCCTATAGCCTTCCTCGATAAATGGGCTATCTCACACTGAAAGAATTTTTCAAATCGGACCTGTAGTTCCTGAGATTAGCGCGTTCAAACAAACAAACTCTTCAGGTTTATAATATTAGTATAGATGTACGCATTTTAAGGTATAAAATCAACCAGCCTTGATCAGACAGATATAGTAAAGTAAATCGGTCAAATTTCTTCAATAGATTTTTAACCTTACCATTACAGTGGACAGATTAGGGTAGGTGACCTACTATCGTCTGTACCAGATCTACAAATAATGTCAACTCATAAAATTTAATACCACATAAAAAAAACATTTTATCAATGGCATACACGAGAATAGCATCACCCCTTATATTACAAAGGGTGCACTAGAAAGATTTTTTGCCCCTATTTATAAATGTGACCTATCCGATGCGTGAAGTGGCCCAAGCGGGTGGGTAACTGGGACAGATAACTATAAAAACGGTTACTTCGTTATAACCGTTACGTCAAACGTTATTTATTGTGTGTGACGTAATGTAGTTATTTTTGTATTTGATGTTTGTTTTTTTTTGTTGTTTTTAATTGTTTGAAGGCTGTGTTACCAAAATCAGTTAATGCTCTATAGTTGTATTAGCGTTAAATATCGTAAAGCAGTTGTAGAACAAAGTCGACATTATTTATATCTCACTAGCTTCCGCCATTGGTTTTACCCGCTTCCGGCGGGAGCTACTTCGCGCACCCGGATAAAAAGCCTATAGCCTTCCTCGATAAATGGGGTATCTAACACTGAAAGAAATTTTCAAATCGGACCAGTGATCAGACCTGTGATTAGCGCGTTCTACCAAAGAAATAAACTCTTCAGCTTTATAATATTAATACAGATATATCATATGTTGTAACTCAGTAACGGNCTTACTAATATTATAAAGCTGAAGAGTTTGTTTGTTTGTTTGAACGCGCTAATCTCAGGATCTGCTGGTCCGATTTGAAAAATCCTTTCAGTATTAGATAGGCCATTTATCGAGGAAGGTTATAGGCTACTTTTTATCCGGGTGCGCGTAGTAGTTCCCACGGGAGAACGGGTGAAACCGCTGGCGGAAGCTAGTTATACATACTTAGTAATATACTAAGAAAGATTTGGAAAATATTTCCAAATGATGTCTATTTAAACTGGAATAATGCTGAAAGCTAGACTTCGTTCAATAAATACGACAGGAAGATAGGAACCTATCATCCAAACTGACTATATTTCATTCCGATACTCAAAATAATCTTAACAACTTTTGTTTAGGAGATTGCAATTTATTCGGTGTGAGTTACAAAATTAAAAGAAAATAGGTTTATTACATCAGATATTTGCTAAGCAAAATCATAGAAGAGGTAGAAATATATTTGCTTCGGCAAGGAGTAAAAATAATAAACAGAATAAATACAACGTAAATAACTGTAGTCTGAACATAACAATAACGCCGTAACTCGGTGTTGTGAACAAACACACAAGTAAACAATTTGCAAGCCCATACAACAGACTATATGCGGCAATTTTCTTGTAATATGCGTATATGAAGGAAATAAACAGCCATGTTTTTGTGGTGGGATAATCAATTCGTTGTGAACTAACGTAACTTTATGGGCGAGGCTAAACATTGTTCGATTTTTGAACGATTTTAGCGCTTGTCATTTGTCAGTGATCAATAAACCTATGAACTTAGTGATCTAATAAAGTTCTGACATACCTTAGTTGTGTAAGAACCGAAATAGGTATACTTAGGGCCAGTTTCAGAGGTTCCAGATAAAGTTATAGATAACTATCTGACAGATTATGAAATGTGTTTAATTTTGACTACATTTCTACGGCTTTATCTGTCAGTTAATTATCCACAACTTTAACTGGAACCTCTGAAACTGGCCTTTGAATTATTATTGTGCTCATGTTAACCGACTGTCCCCTCCAACCATCCCAAAGATAACATAACATCCCCATAGCACTTCATTCGTATATTTTTCCTAAAGTAACCAGCTCCCCGTTCGTGCATATGTCTTCATAAATTGTCACGAATTTTTACGACATGCCCCGAGCGTTGGCGATGTAAATCCTGTTTCGTGGTAAGTTTTATAGAACTAGTTGTGCCCCACGGATGTTCCTGTGGATCTCAATTGCCTGTAATTTTGAGAACTTCTTATTTCAATGGAAAATTGGAAATCTAATAGTATTGCTTCGTTATCCTTCTGTCTGTGATTTTAAGAATGAAAATTGAAACCTATGACTCCCGATATCTACAATCCATGTGATATGACATGATATATTCACCATGATGATAACATGAGAGGATCATTCACACATATACTGACCTCATGATTCACTCATCTATCTATTGTTTTAGGCATATAATAAACGGTGAGTGCGTCAACTCTTTGATCTATAACAATATGTAATATGAAATGAAAATTGGTTAGATAACATTTATCAGTGTAATAGACATATTGCATTATATATAGACAGGTATATAATTTTATTTCTATACGTTTTAAGTACATTTCTGTGAATCATCAGATGACCCCTCCTGCTGTGGGTGTAGCGTGAGGGAGTGTCAGACTTATACTGACTAAAACCCACCGTGTTCCTTCTTTCGAACAATCCTACAGCCCACGTTTTAAGTACCTTGTTTTTACATTAAGAGTGAGTTGCACCATTTAACTATAACGATAACCAAATAACCAACCCCAAAATGGCCACCCACTGGTCAAATCGAAAATTTGACAACTGAAAATGGTGCAACTCAACGTAAATAATTTTAATTATACTCTCTACGAATTCAGATGTATATTTTTTGAATACACCAAGTATTCGTTTAATGTAGAATGCCTCCATTTGTGTAAGAAGGTAGCCATACCTATTTCTGTCCATTGTCCCACTTATGTCAGCAAAATAATATTTTTTATTCATAGTCTACATTATTGTCTTGATTTTTTTTATGAATAAATGTTTTTATTGGAACCGTTGTATGTATAGATGCCAGCACATCAAGGTACCTCAATCTGTCAAATTTCTACAACAGATTTTCAACCTTATCAAAAATAGCGGGAGGTTTATTTTCGATTGGTGAAATTTTATAGATTCGTGTCCGGTTTGATCTGCTGACGTCTTAACAATTCCGTCAAAAAATATACATTTGCAAGCAACTATGTAATTTTTGAAAAAAAATACTTGTAAGTATATAAAATAATGTTCTATAATATATTCAAGTTTATAAAACCCAAAACATTTACCCAAGAGCTTAAGAGCGAAATTAACTTCTTCAAGTTTCCCCATGGGCAGAAAACACGATCCTCAAAATATATTCTCTGTACAATCACAACCAAAAGTGCTCATAAAGTATTCATTTATGCATGTACCTACTCGTAATTAATTCCTTGACCTTTTTATTCAGACGAAGTCGGGTGACTACTTACGATAGTGCTTTTTTTTTCGATTTTTTTAACTAGTTTCACAAGTTTCAGATAAAGTTCTAGGTAGGTGTCTGACAGATCATGCCATAGAAAAGTTGGCAAAAATAAAAACAGTACTTAATAGCACTATCTACCTGTACTAGGTACCTGTGAGACTGGCGTTGAGTGTTTTATTTTTTTATCCATATGTTTTTTTAAACTGGGTGCAGGGTGAAGTCAGTTAAGCAGTCGCTCCATGGAAAAACACTGGTACTCCGATCCCAACATAGTTAGAAAAAAAGCTAGGCAGATAACGATGTCAAATAATTCTTACTGCACCTATCCATTTTTAAACCTATGTCTCATTAAACATAACACAAAATATCACACAAATTTCAAAAGCTTTTGCCATAAAATCCATCTTTTATGTCTGAAAGCTGTTTAACGGGTAACCTATATTAATTTATCGTGACCGCCCAGTCGCTCCGGTAATCCGTAAAATATCCTTTGACCTTTCGTTAATACGATAATAATTATAATATTAAAGTGGTTTGTTTTTTTAATCTTGGGCAGTAAAATATTTTTTAAATACCTTTCTTGTTACTATCCTAATTTTTGTAAAATCCAACTAAAAGTTAAGTATGTCTGCTTGTTACACTATAATGGTGAAACGGCTGATTAATTTAGATGAAATTCGGAATGGTTATAGTTTTAATTTTAGGACATAACTGAACTTTATAAGTAAAAAATAAATTGCTGCTGCAAGCAATTTTATTTTAAACTAGCTTCCGCCGGCGGTTTCACCCGCTCTCCCGTGGGAACTAATGCGCGCACCCGGATAAAAAGTAGCTTATAGCCTTCCTCGATAAATAGGCTATCTAACACTGAAATAATTTTTCAAATCGGACAAATAGTTCCTGAGATTAGCGCGTTCAAACAAACAAACTCTTCAGCTTTATAATATTAGTATAGATAAAATGAATATAATAAAATAATATTCCTATTCACATTTAACATAGTATTTTACAATTCTAAAATGGTTTGAATGCAGCTGTGGAGAAAGCCACGTAATTATCATAAATGCATATTTCTGCTACGATATTGCTACGCCGTAGCCGCTCGTAACCCGTAGCGCTAACAAAATATGAAATTCGTAGTATTTCAGCCGGCGCCGCTGAATTGTGGTTACTTCGTTTCGACTTTATTAACATTTTCCTGTGTATTTGTGTGTTACAAAATATTTTTAAGTAACAATGTTTTACATTTTTCTTTTGTTTAAAATGTTCACATTTCTAGGTATCTTTATTTTTCATGAGACAAAGAGGGATATGTTTTCAGCATTTTTTTTTGCAAAGAAATGATTTTACAAACATAGATCAGATAGAGAGACCCAATCAAAACTATACTCGTCTACAGAGTACCTACGTACTATATGAGTTCCATCTCAATAAATTCATCATTTTCACCCAACAAACTCCCTTTCACAAGTAAAAAAATACCTAAAGGCTTAAAAACTTCACCCACAAAAAGCCTAAACTCCTAAAGCAATGCACTTAGGTTAATACCACAAAGTTGTGAAGCCACTAAAACAAATACTCTTACCATTTTTCTTTCGCATAAGACACGAAGGATATAGAAACATATGGGGCTTAAATCTATAGTGGGATGCTGCGTAAAAAGGTTTTGGAAAGAAGTTTTTTTTTACATGAATAATAGAGAACCGCATTTTTTTTTCTTGGGATGTTATGTTATAGTTATGGCTTAGTAGTTAAAGCAACGGTACTCTGAGGTACAAGTGTGTAGGTGTGATTCTAGGTCAGGCAGGTACCAATGTTATTATTCTTAGACTAACTTCTGCCAGCGGTTTCACCCGCGTCCCGTGGAAACTACTCGGCGCACCCGGTAAAAGTAGCCTATAGCCTTCCTCGATAAATGGGCTATCTCACACTGAAAGAATTTTTCAAATCGGACCTGTAGTTCCTGAGATTAGCGCGTTCAAACAAACAAACTCTTCAGGTTTATAATATTAGTATAGATGTACGCATTTTAAGGTATAAAATCAACCAGCCTTGATCAGACAGATATAGTAAAGTAAATCGGTCAAATTTCTTCAATAGATTTTTAACCTTACCATTACAGTGGACAGATTAGGGTAGGTGACCTACTATCGTCTGTACCAGATCTACAAATAATGTCAACTCATAAAATTTAATACCACATAAAAAAAACATTTTATCAATGGCATACACGAGAATAGCATCACCCCTTATATTACAAAGGGTGCACTAGAAAGATTTTTTGCCCCTATTTATAAATGTGACCTATCCGATGCGTGAAGTGGCCCAAGCGGGTGGGTAACTGGGACAGATAACTATAAAAACGGTTACTTCGTTATAACCGTTACGTCAAACGTTATTTATTGTGTGTGACGTAATGTAGTTATTTTTGTATTTGATGTTTGTTTTTTTTTGTTGTTTTTAATTGTTTGAAGGCTGTGTTACCAAAATCAGTTAATGCTCTATAGTTGTATTAGCGTTAAATATCGTAAAGCAGTTGTAGAACAAAGTCGACATTATTTATATCTCACTAGCTTCCGCCATTGGTTTTACCCGCTTCCGGCGGGAGCTACTTCGCGCACCCGGATAAAAAGCCTATAGCCTTCCTCGATAAATGGGGTATCTAACACTGAAAGAAATTTTCAAATCGGACCAGTGATCAGACCTGTGATTAGCGCGTTCTACCAAAGAAATAAACTCTTCAGCTTTATAATATTAATACAGATATATCATATGTTGTAACTCAGTAACGGCAGAGCTGCTTTGGCTGAAAATTGTTGGGAAGACAGCTCAGAACTATCAATATGATATAGAAGGATAGACTGTAGTTCCCACGCGATGAAACGTTTAAACGTGGGTGGAAGCTAGTACTGTATAAAAATCTATCAGGTACAGACAACAGCACGCCACGGTACCCGAATCTGTCAAATTTTACCAATCGAATATTAACCTTCCACTATTACGATAAGGTTGAAAATCTGTTGCAGAAATTTTACAGATTATAGTAACTTGACTGTACATTTGGTACACCCACAACATTGCCAAAAGAACAACTTTCAAGCTCTCTCCATAAAACTCTGTTATTATAGCTCCTCGGTCCTTAGCAGACTAATCAGATTTTTATATTCAAAGAAAATCTTAGCAATTCAATCCTTTCAAAGGACTGAACAATTTCAGCTGTAGATAAACGGTTTAAGGGTCTCCTTAAGCCATGCGTCATAGCTTTTCAATCCTAAGGGTCGATTTATACTAGCGCAGAGTCGAAGCGCATCGAAGCGTCAAATTCTTTGCAACTAAAGCGAAGCCGCACGAATGCGCGCGCATTCGCACGAATGCGCGCGCACTCTCACGTGTAGTAATGGGCATCAACAGCAGAGCTATTGAATCAGACGCGTTGGTTCGCTATTGGGCGCGCGAATGCGCGCGCATCAATCAGCGTTATTCGTCGGAATTCGCGCGCAGACGCGCGAATTCCGACGAATGCGCGCGTCTTTTTAAATTCTCCGAAGTAATGTGTGCATTACGCTGTGGAGTTAAGGTTGAATTTGTTATGTTCGGTTTTGGAAAGACGCTTCGATGCGCTTCGACTCTGCGCTAGTATAAATCGACCCTTAA
>NWSH02000437.1:1766686-1780371 GCA_002382865.2 Heliothis virescens | reverse complement strand
TTAGGGTCGATTTATACTAGCGCAGAGTCGAAGCGCATCGAAGCGTCAAATTCTTTGCAACTAAAGCGAAGCCGCACGAATGCGCGCGCATTCGCACGAATGCGCGCGCACTCTCACGTGTAGTAATGGGCATCAACAGCAGAGCTATTGAATCAGACGCGTTGGTTCGCTATTGGGCGCGCGAATGCGCGCGCATCAATCAGCGTTATTCGTCGGAATTCGCGCGCAGACGCGCGAATTCCGACGAATGCGCGCGTCTTTTTAAATTCTCCGAAGTAATGTGTGCATTACGCTGTGGAGTTAAGGTTGAATTTGTTATGTTCGGTTTTGGAAAGACGCTTCGATGCGCTTCGACTCTGCGCTAGTATAAATCGACCCTTATAAACGCTCCCACACACTGCAGACTAGACAGTCAGCCGACTGTTGCCCGATAATTGTTAATTTTTTTTTTTAAAGAAAATTGTGTCAATCGAAGGTTTCAGTCGGTCTGAAACCAAACCAAACCAAATCGTTGCAATTTACGTAGGTACAGACGACAGCAGGTCAACGTATACCAATCTGTCAAATTTTACTAGTCAAACATTAACCTACCCATTATTGTGATAAGCTTGAAAATCGATTGCAGAAATTTGACAGATTGTGGTAACTTGATGTGCTGTCGTCTGTACTACCATTCATCTTCATACTGATTTGTATGCCCGAACAAATTATGGGCCAACTGTAAGTTTGCCGTTTGCAGGGGCTACTAAAAAGCAAAATAGGTCAGCTTTTATCCTTTGAAGAGTTGTGTCGATACTCCACATAAGCAAGAGAGCCCTCTAAAAACGCCTAGTCTTAAACATCGATTGAATATAACAAGCAACTTACAGACTTATTTCAAACGTTTCCCCCGTACATTACAGAGCGGCTCAGAGCGGAGACCTCATGAAAATTTAAACAAACAATAAACTTTACAGCGGGCTTAATGTCTTGAGGCGTGAGCTGGATAAAGCCTTACATGCTTTTACTTATGTGTGTGTATTTGTGAGTGTGTGTTTGTGTGGGTGTGTGTGTGTGTGTGCACCGACACGGGTTGAGGAGGTCAGAGTCAATTGCTTTATTGGTATTCATCTGCGTCCAGTTAGACTGCTAGCCGACTCCACCATATTGGGGAATAAGCAGATGCTAAAGATTGGACTCCACTATGAAACATTATGAATTATGACTAACTAGCCGTTTTCCCGCAGTTTCTCTCGCATCCCGTAGGAAATACAGCCCGTACCCGGATAAAATAGCCTATGTCACTTGTGGATAATGTAGCTTTCGAATGGTGAAATAATTTTTGAAATCGGTTCATTGCTTCCAGAGAATACCCCTACAAACAAACTTTCAAAGGTCACTGGGCACCTTTGTATGGAAACTATACCCACGGCGGACACAAACGAAATATAGCACGATATAATGACCTAAGGCTCTGATTTACTATGGCATAAGTCGCATCAATGTGAGGCCCGGGAATCTCGAGAAAATCATGTGTAAACACCAGTTATAATCCCTATATCAATGAGGATTACCACTGTCAGAATTGGGCCGATTTGAAAAATTCTCTCTTTATTATGTAAGAGAATACACACCGATTAGCCTCATTATCATCCGGCCAGGATCTGATGATGGAAACTCTGAGAAGTCGAGGGCAACTCTAGAAAATTGTGGGCATGCACCAAGTAAAAACTTGATATTCGTCGGTATATCGAGTGAATCTACATGACCGAGAAGTTTGGACCTTACCTGATGATGGAGACGACAGAAAGTCAAGAGAACTCCTGATAGGTATGTAGCAATTACTACGTGTTTGGGCTTATTTAATTCGTATTGGCGAGATCTTTGCACAGATAAAGGTTTGACTGCCATTGTGTGACATGTCAAGTTTTTACTCCATGTGCACCCACAATTTTCTAGAGTTGCCCTCGATTTCTCAGGGTTTCCAGTTCATCATCAGGTCCTGGATATCAAAATTAAGATCTTCCTTCTTTTGAGAAGTCGGTTAGCAATGCAAACTAGCGTTGTGACCTATACAATCCTCTGAAATCATTTGATTATTATATATTTTTAAACGATCCTGTACATTCTTCTCCATGGAATTTGAATGCAATATTTATATATAATGAAAGGTCTTATTATTCCCTTTAAATTAAAACCATTTTTATTCATGTCCGCCACTTTTCGCAAAGCGGGTCCAATTCGCCCAATGACCTTTACAAACAATTATACCTCTTTATAATATTAGTATAGATTAAAATTTGATAACACTTCATATCCTCCAAACGAGATCCTTGGAATTTTCTTGAAAACTGAAACTTAAGGATACTTAGATGAAACCGAAGCCACGAGTTAAGTTTTTGTTGATAAGTGTGTGTGTGCATAAAAGTGTATCTGTATGTGTGTGTGTGTGTGTGTGTTGCTTTCACAAGAATGCAGTAAAGAGTTTTCTTGACATTAATGTTCGTGAAAATGAGAGTGCTTATTTACTGCGTTGCTAGCTTTTTATGACTTCTCGTTGAGATACGAGATATGCTTAAAGGGTTCCAAAACGGCTTGCTTTATCATCGAAGTTAATAAAATACAGCTGGAAAATGGCTCATTTTTGTACTTATTAAGAATTTTATGGGGCTGGTTAAGTTGGATTTTTTTACTCATTTTTTTATATCGAGTTTATCTCATATCTAGAAAGAATTATACCTGTAATTGATATATGAACATGTAAGATTTCCAAGAATTCTACATCTAACATGATTTTTCAGTGTTTTTTTTATTAAATAAATTGAGTAATACTCCTCACTAAGTCTTGGTATACTAAAATATTCTAAGCACACATTTGATCAAACCAATACTACTGACAATCTCTTTAACTTTATCAAAGAAATTGAACCAAAACCATCAAGAAATTATCCACCATTTTTTGTATAAGTATATATATGGGTATATACTTCCCCAGTATTCCTTATTAAGCAATGTATTCCGTTTAATATCATGGTGTGCGGAGATTACTCCGGCGTAAGCCTTTAAACCTTACTTAATAAGAAGCTGAAAGTTAACATGTATTAATGTTCTGGGTTTTATTGGGGAACACTTTATGTTCTACTTTATGCTTAGAGATTTCGTGTTAGGAAATTGCTGGCATCTTTATTAACTAGGTATAATTATTAAGTAGCTTCGGCTAATGTTTTCACCAACGTCCCATGGAAATTGCTTGGCGCAACCGAATAAAAGTAGCTGATGCCCTCTCTTAGGCTCTTAGGGCCAGTTACAGCGGTTCCAGATAAAGTTCTATGTAGCTATAATGCCGTATCAATGTTAGTGTTGAAGACTTTTCTATGAAATTGTTAGTCAGATAGCTATCTAGAATTTTATCTGGTACCTACTTGTGAAACTGGCCCTAAGTCTAGCATATCTGTGTAACTATTTAAATCGGCGCAGTAGATTTGTATAGACAGACAGACAGAATTACTTTCGGACATATTAACTAATGACTTAAAACCAGAATGTGTAATTTCATACTTTTCTAAATATACCGACCATAAGTAAAAGAAATACATATACTTGCGCATACCGCCAACTGTATTCTATCAAATAAAATATCTCAAGATCCATCTTTCAACGATTTTCAGAATATCTTGATAAATAACCCTTCTGATGGACTAAAGCCCTGTCATTTTGCAGCATGTGCGGTTGCCATGACAATAGAATACATTTAAATATTTTCAGTGGGACCCTTGGTATATACCTTTCTATTCAAAGACTTTACCCTACTGCAAAAAGGATTGATGTCCACCACATCGGGACTGCGGGATTGTTCGCGCGAGTTACCGCGGCTCTGGTACACAAAGGGCTCTAGAAGGAACATGGTGGGTTTTAGTCAGTAAGAGTCTGACACTCCCTCACGCTGCACCCACAGCACCATTTGATGATTTTGCACCAAGAAAATATCCTCCAGATGACGGATGATCGATTTTCCTGAGGAAATAAATTAGCTAGCTATGTCCATACGAAGCACTGCCTCAAAAAATATTCTAAAAAAAATCGAACTAAACCATTTTACGTTTCTGAATCAGATCTTGTTACGAGAGGTTTTGCTTTCTAATTTAGGACTAAAGTAATTAACAAATGCCTTTTGTTCCATTGCACTTTTGATACGGTGAATATCCAAAAAACCTTTCTACAAATACAAGCCGGTGAATGGAACCGCTGGCGGAAGCTAGTAACATCTAAAATTCATGCCCAATCTGCATAACATGAAACAATTTGCAAAGATGGCTGACACTGTCAAGATACCCTCTTCCACGCATCTTTACGTCACAGTCCATGTTTTAATCAAGTTGAGTGACACACGGAATATTTCATAATAAGCCTATATTACCATACTACGTCGGTAAAACATACAGTATTCAGGACTTCGCTCCTTGAGTAAGAATTAACATTTTAAATCATGATGATGCTTGTAGTATAATTTCAGTATATTAGACTGCCTCGTTGGTCTAGCGCCGCTGCCACGGGTCTTGGGTTCGATTCCCGGGCCAGGCCGAAATCGCTTTTTAGGTTTTAGAAGCTTTCACAAAAGCAGCCTGGAGTTTGGAAGTTGGCGGTGTTACACCCCCGTGCCTGAGAGGGCATGAAAGCCGTCGTCCTCGATTGTTACTCAGTAGCATTCTTAGATATAATTCCACGTCAGAGGCCGTCAGGCGGATTTGAGAAAACTCTGACACTAGGGCTTGTCAGATGATTAAACCTGCAGCTCACTCGATAAGAAGAAGAAGAAGAAGTATATTAGAATGTAGTCTGTGGGATAAAAGTATTTAAGTTACAAGATGAAATTAAACAAAACATTAACCTATTGCCAGTACTAAAATTAAGTGCTCTTCCATTTTGCCTGATTTATATATCAAGCTAGTTGATATTATAGTATGTAAACGCAGCGGATTTCGTGTCAATTAGCTGAACAGGTCAACCTACCCGAATCTGTAAAATTTTACCAATCAAACATTAACCTGCCATTATTGTGATAATGTTAAAAATCTATTGAAAAAAATTTGCAGATTGAGGTAGGTTTAAGTGCATCTGCACATGTAGATTTTATGCGCAAGCTCGGAAGAGCTCAGTGTTGGTCAAAGTACATGTACAGCCGACAACACATCAAGTTACCACAATCTGTCAAATTTCTGCAATCGATTTTCAACCTCATCACAATAGTGGAAGGTTAATGTTCGCTTGGTAAAATTTGACAAATTCTGGTACGGTGACTTTCTATCGTCTGTACATTTTCGCACATACGTATGGCTAACCCACTTTATATATTAAGGTGGATGTTTAGAATGAAAGGGTGCGGTCAACGGCATTATGAAGTGTGCACCAACTGAATACAAATGATGGTAGGTTGAAGGAGCCAATAAAATTATTATTGGACCAGGAAAGGAGTGCGTTATGGCCTTCCGAGGATCCTTTAGGAGGGTGAATTTATTGCGCTCATATAGGGGAATGCAAGATGATACCCATTATTGGTTTTTTGTTATTTTTCAGTAATTTTTATCCTTAAAACTAGATAACGGGTGTCTAGCGATCAAACTGCTGTACCTACGTATTTAACTAAAGCAGATATTTGTAGGAAAAAATAAATCATTTTTATTTTTTTAATACAATTTAGATTTCTTTCATTTTTCAAACACTGCCATAAAAATAAACTGGGTTCACACAACATTACATAACATTAACATACACAACATATTATGAAGCACGAATTACTTGCAATTTTAATAAAGAAGCATTTACTCACACAAATAAGTAGAACACCTGCAACCTTTTCTCCCAGTTCTCTCCTAAAAGTTTACTCACACAGACAAATGGCCGTCTGCTATAAAAACAAACACACACATAGATAAGTACCCATCCATTAGCAACGTACAAGCCGATACATCTCAATCAATACTCCTTATTCTCTTAAGCTCAACCCGCCTGGGAATTAATCAATGATGCTAAATAATTGCTAATTAAATACATCTTCGTTTGTTCGTTTTCCCTAGTATTTTAAGGTCGACTTCCAGTCTGACCAGGTACAGCTTGATACCAGTGTTTTACATGGGGCGACTGTCTATCTGACCTCCTCAAACCAATTATCCGGGCAAGCCGATACCGATCCTACCCAGTAAGACTGGTTCTCGGTCTTTCTGGCCTCTGGCTACCCGTAACGTCTGTGAAAGATGTTCAATTGTCAGCTGGGACCTATCAATTTAACGTGCCTTCCGAAACAAGAAGGAACTCGTGATAACAAAATGGTCACCCATCCATGGACCGACCGCGCCAAGTATTGCTTAACCTCATGATCGATCTATCGTGTGGCTGTTATTTAGCCATGAGGTCTTCAATAAACCTAACCGAACCGAATATACGATTCGAAAAAGGTCACGAAAGTTATATGTAAGTATAATATAATAATGTTCCAAGTCAACGAAGTCAGTACTGAAAAGGTTTACGAATGGTTTTATGAGATAACACAATCAAGAGTTTTGGATTTAAATGGGCAGTGAAAGGATTAATATGTCGTACTCATTTACTATATGATAAATTCTGAAACATAGGTTGGTCTGTCCATCAATATTCGTAATAATACATAAGAAGTAAAATAGATGAAGTAGGTAGATGATATAAGTTCGTATATTGCTGGACTTTCGCTTCCATTGAAAGTCTCATCTGTTTTCTTTTCTAGAAACTACTTTTCGCACCTGAGTAAAAATTATATGATTACCAAGATTCATGTAATCCGTTATGTTTTTCGTCAAAGATTACTTAGCTATGATACTAGTCTGATTATTAATTGGGTAACTAGATTGAGTTTAAAAAAAAATATTATTTACTTCAAATAGGTTATAAGCATAACTTAGTAGTGCTTATAAAAAGCCAAGCTAGTTGCACGATTCTTTAGTATAACACAGACACACGCTATATTTTATGTAAACTAAATCAAAAGCCTCCATAGTATTAGTCTGGGACTTCCACGCATTCATTAAAAATTCATAATTGAAACATAAACCTGTGGTCCACCCTTGGTGGTGTACACCCTCAGTGCGCAGGGCCCTAATTTTCTGCCCCAACAAACATCTTTTTGATGTCTAACATAATAAAGTAAGGCTCTGAAATAAATTCCCTTACAGCGTCAAAGACATCTCATTAAAATTTTGTCATTTCTCGCTTATTCGGTCACTTAATCGAAATTCACGATTTTTTGCTAATTCAGCGTGGAAGATTGTGTAATTGAGACTGTTATATTGTCGTAAGTTAAAGTTGTATGAAAACACAATTTTTATAAAAATATACGGGTGTATGCCTGCAGTGTCATCCGCCTTTCTCGCACTCTAGCTAGACTACTGTGTACCTTTCATTTAAATCATTTAAGTAGTTTTGACATAAAAAGCCGGACAGAGAGACATACAAGTTACTTTCGCATTTATAATGTTCTAAGTGCATGTGATGATAAACCCCAATATGTACTGTTATAAGCATACCCACCCAGTCTACACAACACTATTGAACCAATTAAGAAAATAAAAATCCAAGTCAACAAAACGTGACGTACTTTTAATTAAGCAGCCATAATTAAAAGAGGATGGTTAGATGAGACGGACTGATTGTTCGCTACGAAAGGATGGCAACGCGGAGCAAAACTCTCGTTTATTTTAAACTTTAATCAACACGAACTGAGATCAATAGGGATGGCAATTACCGCTCGCAATCTTTGTCTGTCATTACTGAGGTACGTTCTACGCGCCGATTGGTCTGCGAAACGACTGATTGAACCATTGATTAAGTTGCTAATGAGCTGGACTCATGTGGGAATTAGAAAAGTACACTTCAAAATTGAATTAAGCCCGAGATGACAACATTAACGACAGTTTTCTAAGATTCCAGATAAATAAGAATAGCTATCTGACATAATGCAATAGAAATGTCTTTAATTTTTACTACTTTTCTATGGCATTATTTGGAACCACTCAAACTGGCCCTTAAAAGCACTGTTTACTATGAATTTCCACGTTCATTTTTAAACAGTGTTTACGAAGAACGGTAGTTTATGCAGTCGGAGAAAATTGGCATGACAATAAAAAAAGTTCTTTTTTTCGAAAAATACAACTGATTTTATAATTGTGGGAATGGAAATTCAAATGTTGAATGTAACAATTTAAAATGTGAAGCCATTATTGTCAGAGTAGGAGCTAAGTGACAATTTAAGTATTCAGGCATAAAAACTTTATGTTGACTTGCAACGTTTTACGAATGTGTCATGGCTACCTACATGACATTCTTAGTTAACAATACGATATTTTCAAACTTTCTAAATATCCTGGAGAGTCCCATGAGACCTTTATTAGAAAGAATATTCTTGGAAACTTTCTGCTCATGCATTAAATAATTGCAATATTCCTTGCTCATTATAAATTCATCTCAGACTTAATTTCTGAAAGTTCTATCATCAACAATGCATTAATAATATCGTCTGGTCAAGTTAATGTTTGCACAAGAACGAGATTTACACTTTTTTGCCAAACATTCTAAACGTAGCTAAAGTCCGATCGAAGATCCGACCAGTTGTGCTAGTCGGATCTATAAAACAATGCGTTCGTTGTATGGGAGACCCCTAAAATACTTATTCGATTCCAGTTTTCAGTATTTGTAGTTATAAAGGCCACAGAAATTCACCATCTGTGAGAGTTACAACTGCCTAGCTATCGTGATTCATGAGATTCAGCCTGGGTGACAGACAGACTGACAGCGAAGTCTTGTGATAGAGTCCAGTTTTACCATTCGGGTTCGGAACCCTAAAAACGTGCAGATTCCTCACTCAAACGAGTCGAACCAAAACGATCATAAAATTCAGCCCCAATATATCTTTCTCGATATGAAGGTACGAGAAATTCGATTCGTCAAATGAAAACCGTGTCAACGGGTGTTTATTTTATAGGCATGCCTTGAAGTAGATGTTTGGGAATAAAAAATACGTGAAGGAAATTGTAGGTGAATAATGTTTTCATAAAATGGTGCGAAAGGTTAAGAAGAAAAATCTAAGCGATTTCTTTTTTGTGGGTGGACGTTCGGATCTAAGCTGTTACGCATTTTGCACTAAGAAAGAATAATTGCGTTTTCAGAGATTTTCTAATGGTAGCAGATTATCACGTTACATTTGGCGAAGTATGTCCAAAAACATTGAAGATTATTGGATCTGCTGAATGAAATGCTGACATTTTAATTGATGTTTTTATTTGCCATATTTTCATTGCCCGAAAGCGGTTCATTTTTGTTACAAGTTTATTGAATGTTGCCTCGAAACTAAACTGCCCATTAATATTTCATAGAAAATAATATTAGGAACTTCATTACAAGCAAAGAAAACATCATCTCCTACGCTATGGTCCTCAACAGACTTCCATACATGACATAACAAGTCGAAATATCAGCCCAACCAATCTAATTCTCAAAGTTTCTCTAGTCCACACAACTTCGCCCTCCTACCCACTGAAGTACAGTAGTGTATGTACATCCCTGGTGTCTGTATCGGTAACAAGATCACGTTCGCCGTAAAAGATAATGTAAGAGTCTTCCGAAGTGTGTGATGGCCCCGCAGCATCCAATCTCTCCACACTTCACGTCGACGGCTTCTGGCGATCATTGATTCGCAACCGTGTCAGTTAATGAGATCGCAGCGAAGGTTCTAATTAATACTACCTACGTGTCAGCAAGGGTTGTGTGATTTTCTAATTAACGTACCCGATAAATTGAATAAGACTACAGTTTGCATTTTCCCTACGGTTCCCATGTAATTTCGCTACAAAAAGGCGTATCAGTTTTAGGTTAAAAAGGTCTGTGGAACCTTTTGATGGTTGCCTTATGGGCGTTGGTAAATAACTAAGGGTGTCGTGTTCTTACACTTCAGTTACAACATTCAGGCGACTACACTAACATGAAAGCACACAACGTGGGGAGTTGAGAGGGATCGTCTGCCATTAAGTCATTAGCAACAGACCGGGACAACCACAGGTCGTCTCAGGGTGTGCTCAGCAATCAAAATGGCAGAGATCTGAGCATGGTGTGGAAACTGGAGGGTGTCACCAGGGAATTGTTTACGGGGTGACCTTGAAGCCCGGGTAACGCTTACCTACGACGCCGCACATAGTCGGTGGTGGCCGGGCTCCAGCGAGCGCGCGGCCATAGCGTCACTCACGCGCGTACCATCACACTATCACTACACACAGCACTCAACGTCACTCATATCAGGCTTTTTGGGGTCCGATGTGGTCGGCGGGCGGCAGGCGTGCGCTCCCCGCGGCCGCAGTTCATTCACTGAAAGGCCCGGGCGACGTGCGCGGACTGCGCAGGCTCGGACATGCGTTCAGGGGGCAACTAGCTCCCTCTGTTTTGTTAGTCGGCCACGCACTGTGCCGGGTTGGGCTTGGGCACGCCGATGCCACCCGATGCCAACTCAGAGGTCACAAGGTCGTAGGTAAATTGATAGCGACACAATTACTGTAAACATTGAGACGGACGTGGGCTCTAGTGTCATGGGTCCCTGATGATTCATATCGGTTGCACCCTCAAACTGGAATGGGGTCGAGATATGGATATTTCTTACGTTACGACGTGATTCGAATATATCTGCCTCATTAACCGGTTTTGGATGTAGCAGTAGATTATTTTCCTTCTTCATTTTACACAATTTATGCTCTGGGGTTTGGTTGGTATTAGGTGAACCGTTGTTCCATAATTTTTATCTGGGAAAGTAAAAGTAAAGTTCAAGAATGAGAATTTTAATGATTGCATTATAAGAAGCATCATCATATTATTTTAATTGTTTCTTAGCATGATTCTGTTTCAATTATACCTACCATCTTGATCTCGCAGTCAGTTTTCTTGGTTCATCTTCAACGGAAATGCTCAATAACTTAATACAATATCTACCAGTACCTTCATACTAAAGTAGGTATAAAATAAACTCGTTGAGCAAAATGCAATATTGTGGCGGAAAGCAGATCTTCCGATCGTCGCGTCGGTAACTCGCTTCAAGCGCGACCTGAAACGATTCCGGTTGTTTATGAATGAAACAAATCTGTTACGGACGGAATCGGATTTCATTCAAGCTGAATGATGCACGGCAATGCAGTTGGGCAGGACTTTTTACTGAAATAAGATTGTGGTTTAATCAACAGGCAAATAATAACGTTATGTTATAATAAATCATAGGTTTTAGGAATCATTACAAATACTTACCCCTAAATAAAAAGTAGAACTCGTTGCTAAGATTAAGCAACTTTATGTGTGGTCGGTCGAACTGACTGGTAATGTCGAATTCCTCCGAGTTTCTAAATGCAGGTACGTTAAATTGGTGGTCCCCTTGGTAGTTCTTAGAGCCTTTTCACATTACGCCGCAGCGGCAGCGGTACCGCCGTCGCCGCGGTGCCGCTGCACTAGTAACGTTTGGGTTTGTATGAACCCTTATACACAGCGCCGCGACGGTGGTGGCGAATCTGTGTGCCACAGCGGTAGCGGCGATGGCGGTACCGCTGCCGCTGCGGCGTAATGTGTAAACGACCTTACGGCTAGCCAGAAGCTGGGTATTGGGCTGCCCATCGGTAACTGGGTTCAAGACATCAGATAAGCAGCCACTCCATGTATAACATTGGTATTCAGCTGAATCCAGTTCGACCAAAAGCCAACCCCAAAGTTATTTAGGAAAAGCCTAGGCAGATAATGGTGCCTAATCTAAGTTCCATACAAAATACTGGATACTTACTGCGTATGTCCGAAGCGTTAAATGACTAACTTTGGAGTGGCAATGTTGTTTGATGAGACTACTGAATTGTAAGCGCACCAACGCACATCACCACCTACTACAGGAAAAATAAGAATGAATTATTATTGTGGACAACTACTTAAATAGATAAATTACAGAGCTGTAAATATGATAATTATAAGAATATAGGGACATCCCTATAATTTCCTCTCTTATTCATATAGGGTTGTTTTTAAGCTATAAACTTGCACGCTTCTTATACAGTCCCTTACATTATGCCCATTTATATGTACTCAATTCTCAATGTACAGACGACGTCAACCTACCCGAATCTGTAAAATTTTACCAATCGAACAATAGCCTTCCATTATCGTGATAAGGTTGAAAATATATTGAATAAACTAGCTTCTGCCCGCGACTTCGTACGCGGAACATGTCGCTTATGCCAGCGATAACGGGTCGTCAAAATGAAAGATCTTAAACGTCTGATGTCGAATTCTAAGAGCCCGGGGAAACGACGGGTTGCGCGAGACGATTCGAGATGTTTCAGACTTATCATACCATACCACTTTTTAGAATGTATGGACAACGCCATCTATCGGTAAAAGTGAACACTTGTCGGAGCTAGTTACACTCGAGAAAGCTACATAAAGCTGTCCGTGTGAAAAACAGCGACACCGTCACACAACGAAGGGCAGAAACTGNAAAGTGAACACTTATCGGAGCTAGTTACGCGCGAGAAAGCTACATAAAGCTGTCCGTGTGAAAAACAGCGACACCGTCACAAAACGAAGGGCAGAAACATTCGATTTAGCTTAAAAACTGACGGAGTTTCATAGACACTTACCCCCCCCTTTTTCACCCCCGTTAAGGCAGAATTTCCAAAAATTCTTATTGCGTCATTCTTAATTTCTAACCAAATAGCCAAATATTAATTTTAATCGAATTAGCTTCAAAACTGACGGAGTCCTGTCGCATCTGAGGCGGATGACGGGGAGTAGCGACCCCGCGGGTACCGAGTGCTCCAGGGAGAGTATACTGTCCCTCACCTCCGGCTTGCCGGAGTGAACCATGACGGGGGACGGGTCTCCCGCCTCTGGCTTGCCTCATTGGCCGTCCAGAGTGGAGTCGCTAGAGTAGGGTTAATAGCCCTGTTCGGAGGGTGGGTGCTCGTGGTAAGTGGCGAGTGGGCCAGAGATGCTGGACAAGCGCGTGATCTGAGTTTAAAGTCCGGCGAGGCATCTTCATCCTTCAGCCGCTCACGTCCCTGTTGCCCTCTTGTTGCAATTCTCGCGACTAGTTCCCGGGGGCCCAGTAAGTGAGCTGGCGAGTCTCCACTGCCATTTTTACGTGTATTTACTACATAGTTATCGGCAGGTGCCATAGTTCCCATAGTTTCCCATATCCTAGACCACTAACCCATCACAATAGCCCAAGTAGTATATTCCATATTTAGCAATAGTTTAGCACAGAACCGGGGATTGTCCTTGGGTACATTTACATAGTGTATACCGGGATAATCGTCGGTTTTGTGTCACCATCTCATTAAAGTTGTCTTAAAGGGGCTTCAGCGTGTTGGCTTCGGCCCCACGTTCGCCCTCCAAAAATCCGGGACTCTATAGTCCCGTGGTCTGGAAGAGACATACAAATATAATAATAATAATAGATAAGATATAGATATATAGATTTTACGGATTGCAGTAACTTGAGGTGCTGTCGTCTGTATGTTTGTTTTTACTCCTTCTATGTTCTCCCTGTTTTACTTGCTTATGTATTCCCCTCATCTGCCTAGCCTTTTCCCAACTACGTTGGGGTCGGCTTCCAGTCTTACCGGATGCAGCTGAGAACCAGTGCTTTACATGGAGCGACTGCCTGT
>NWSH02000437.1:1731557-1757084 GCA_002382865.2 Heliothis virescens | reverse complement strand
GCGGTTATAATATCCCACAAAGTAATTTCTGATGTCCTTGTTTAACTCCGAAACTTCTTACAAATTAAAAAACTTTGTAAAAAACGTTTTATTGCGCAATAAAACGTTTTTGACAAAGTTTTTTTTTACAGAGTAAGTTTCGGAGTTAAACAAGGACATCAGAAATTACTTTGTGGGATATTATAACCGCCAATCATAAGATCACGCCTCATATTGAATATTAACTTAGGTAAAACATGAAAAAACCATTTTATATTTGAATTTCCCGCTTCTAGTCGTCGCATTCACCTTAAGCATTCATTAATTTTAGATTCTTTAATTTGGAATGGAACACTGTCTCAGACTCTTTCAAAATCTTAGTTTTTTTTTTTCAAATAAAATAAAATACGAGTTAACACCTGAGTTAAGACTAGCCCATAAAGTCAAGACCGCAAGAACTGCAAGACTTGGTTACTCGCGTAGTAGTAGGTAGGGCCATCGAAATTAAAAAAAAATCAAGATAATTCTGCAAAAAAAAAACCGTTTTCAAACAGAGCAACTAAATTATTTGAAATCTTTAATTGAAGTCAAAATGAACGTATCCAAACACGACCACGAACAAGTGAGACAACTATATAGAAATCAATGAAGTTAGACAAAGAAAGCACTCTCGTAAAAATTCGTTTAGGCTTCGTTTCGTCACAGGATTTCATTGGACGAGAATGGAAGAGGGTGGCGCATGCGCGTTATGCCGACGCCATCTCTGCGACTACTGTGCCTATTATGTACTTGTTCTAGAGTAAAGTGAATGCTAATTCGTGGTAAAAAGTGTGAATAAATCATGGAATTACATATTCGCGAGTGAGATCAAGTGTGTGTTCACAGTGATTGAACAAGACAGTGACATCACGGAGACTTCGCCAACGGCGGGTCATATCTTGCGGAAGTTTCTTGGCTATAGCAACGCATATTTTTTGCGGCTATCTAAGCCGCGGGCTGCTACACAGGACTTATTTCATGGGCCTCTCTCGCTTTGACAGCTAGTGGTAACTCCTCAACACTATTTATTGACCGTTCATTAGCGCCACACATAGAAAGCGGACTCACAAGGCGGGCGCTCGGTCCCCGCGTTCTTGCGCGCGTACTGCATATACGTTTATTATGTATGAATTATTGTTGTGGGTCAAAGACATCGCGGTGTGTTAACCTGCTACGAAAACAGTGTCATAAACCCGGCTAACTTTGTGTTTCAGCTAGTGTACGGCCGGCAGGCGAGTATTAGACGCGTTTGAAATGAATTCTGCTTTAAAGCCGGTGCTGCCCCAGCCGGGTGTGCCGCAGCCGGGCGGACAGGCGAGCCCCGCGAAGGGGAACGTGGCCACTGCCAACCACACCGTAGGGCACCCGCAGGGCGCTCAGAACTCGCTGCACCACGCCAGCAACAACCTCGTCGGCCAGAACCTGACGCACCACGCGCCCGCGCCGCCGCTGCCGCACGCGCCGCCCCCCATGGCGCCCGTGTCCGCCAACATGGCGCAAATGGCACAGAACATGAGTCACCATGGCAACCTCTCACACGTCACCCAGAACTCTGTTGGACCTTCGAACTTGGCCGCCAGTCCCAGTAAAGGCGGAAACCCAATCACTCCCCTCAGTCTTGTGCAGGACAAAGCTCTTGCTCTTACACGGACCCCAGAGAAGAATGAGCCAGATTCCACCGGACATGCTAACGGTACTATTGAATCACCTAAGTCTGGATCGAATGCTCCTTCTGCATTAAAACCTCAAAACCCTGAGTCCAACAAAGACAAACAAGACATTGCAAAGACGTCACCAAGTACACCAAAACCCCCTGAAAAGCCGGCCAGTGCCCCAGGCACCCCTCAGAAAACAGAGGCTGCTACTCCTGCAAGTACTGTGGATGGTCCTTCTCAACCCAAGGTGGCAACAGCTAATGAGCCCCCAGAGAAGTCACCATCCAAGCCATCAGAGTTGAAGCCTGCACCAACTGCAGATGTAGCACCAACACAGAGTGACAGTAAGCCTGTGCCTGAATCGGCTAATGACAATCAATTACAGGAGAAGGCACCAACACCTGTGAAACAGGACCCTCCAGCAGCTGAAAGTGCAAAAGTTGAGAATGTGCCAGAAGTTAAACCTGAAGAGAAGAAAGAGGAGCCTAAAGTTGAGCAGAAGCCGGCCACATCAACTGAGGAGAAGAAAGAAGAAGTAGTTGCGGACAAACCAGAGAAATCTGAATCTCCTAAAAAGGAAGAAGTTGTTGAGAAAGTGGCTGAAAAGGTTGAGGAGAAAGTTGAAGACAAGAAACCTGAGGCTAAGCCTGCTAAAGTGGAGTCTAAGCCCAAGTCTACAATGAAGCTGGCGACGGTGACGCCACCTATGAGGAAGAGGAGGCAAGTGTCTCCGAGCAAGACCAGTGAAGGGCCTACTCCAGCTAAAAAGCCAGCTGAAGGTGAATCCACTCCAGACACCAGGATGAAAAGGAATAGAACAAAGGTATGTAATTTTTTTAAACTTATTTTCTTAATAATTTCCAATAAGGTATTGATTACCCTGAATGTTGAAAAAAGCTTGATTAATGATAAATAAAAGCATCTTTTTCTGATAAAAGTTTACAAGTTCAAACATAGATGTAAAAAGCTAGACCAGTGTTTTGAAACATGATACAAGCTCATTATGTCTGTCAGCATTTGTTTACTTACAAACACTAATAGAAATATTGCTTTTAATTATTGTTGTTGAAAGTACTACCAAAGTACATAGTGTGTTGTACCTGACACAATTATGAATATGAATATTCATGAATCATCATGAACTTTGACCATCTTATTAGCAATGCTTCTATAATACACACTATTAATTTTAGAAATTTACAATTTTAAATCAAAAAAACTTTATTTATATACAATAGACAATATACACAAAAAATATACTCAAAAAAGCATAGAATCCTTTGAACCTAATTTTAATAATTTTGACCAAATGTAAAATATAAGACGTAAAAGCTTAGGTCTCGTTCACATTAGATTGCGCGTCATTTGTTTACCTCCCTAGCAGTCGCGCGTCTATCCATCATCATATAACTTCTATAACACTTGTCTACAACTAAGATCTGTCCTTATAAAAGAAGGGCTTTATCGATGTGCATAGCATTTCGCGGCGCCATTCCGATTTGTTTGTTTAGGATATTTTTCTCATAACAGTGTAAACAAGCTTAGCGCTTCCCGCGATTTTACTTGCGTCTCTGCGCGGACCAAGCATTTATTATTCCTTAATAAATATGAATTATTTTTAGAATTTAATTGCAGGCCCCAGTGGTTTAGTCACTGCATTTTTACAGGCAAAAATATAAAAAAAAATAGTTTAGTAATTGTGGTATATTTATTTTATTTCTTTGTTCTATTTACGTAGCTAAAAGACACGGTAATGCCCGAAATGTTATCTACTTTCCGGTTCGTAGCATAAAAACCGGTAACCGGGAAAAATCCGATTCGTCGTAATTAGTAGCGTTCCTTATCAAGCGCGTATCGCAAGCTCAATTTAACACTATGGAAATAATTTTGCACCTTTACATTTTCAATATTTCAAAAAAGTTTTTTGATAGGCTTTGCGAATATAAGGTAAATAAGTACGATACTATCCCATGAAAACGTTACATTTTTTTACGTGTAATGCGGAGGGGGGGGATGTATAATAAAAAAATATAAATGTTTTTTTTTATTTGTCGATACATATAAGTAAAATTTATTATCATGATAACGCAAAATAAATAATGATGACTTATAAAAAAAAATATTTTCTGAAAAGCAAAATTTTTCCTAAAAAATAAATAACATTTTAGATTGATGCAAAAACTTTATTTCTTTAGCTCTCTTCCTATCTTGTATTTCACTCGGTACTGTGCATCAAGTGATTTTCAATATTGTTTTATGTACCGACGTGGTTCCGCATAAAGACCCCTCATTTGAACCGACTCATCGCAACGACATCGTAATCTTTTACTTTGAGGAAACAATTTGTTTTTAGATTCATATTATAATGTGGTTAATGCGAACCTATGTATATAGTTTAGTAATATATGAAACTCGCGTTTAAAAAAAAAAACGTTAAAAATATTCCAGAAAATGTTATACCATAAAAAATCTTTAGAAAAAATTGAGGAAAAAACGTGAGCTTTTGTTTAAAGTTAAAGCAACTCTGAAACTAATTAAAAGTTAAAAACAATTTTGTATTTACGTAACACTAAATAACTTTTAGTCTTTGGCCTTTCACTGAACTTAAAATTTGAGACTGACTTGCCAAAACAAAGTTTTTAATTGATTGTGAAATGGACTAGCCCATAAAAAAAAACATTGAAGTCCATTGCCGGACATACACAAAAAAAAACAAATCTCAAAAACACGCGAATCCAATTTTTGTCGGTAAAAAAAAATGCTAAATTTAACCAATAAGTGAAACAAAATAACCGAAAATAAAAACTGCAACACAAAAGACATTTTTTAACCCTCAACTGCACTATACAGGTTTACAAAAATGCTTCGTAATTTTTTTACCCCCAACCCGCTACCCTATGAAGCCGATAACTCCATCAAACAAAGCTCTTCATACATATAATAACACAATGACGTCAGCCTTAGCAACAAGTCGATTGTAAAGACAGTACGCGACAGGTTGCCGTCTATCGGACGAAGTAATCTATTTCCCTCATTTCTGTGAACACGCGAAGATAATACGGTGAAACGGAGCGTATGTGAGTGTATTTCACATATAATTATTATATGTAAAGTAAAGCAATTTCATATTATGTAATGGTTCTTATTTTGAAGTAGATTAAAGTTAAATAAAAATTAAATTCTTTTGGTTACAACCTAAGTGACAAAAGAAGAATCATTTGAAAGAATTGTGGATTATTTTAGTTTAAAAAAATCTAAAGTGGTTGCTTAGTGCCTAAATGTGGAGTTTGATTTTTATTGTTTTTTTTTTCTTTTATTTTAAAGGAACTTTAACGCATAGCGTATGTCAGTCCCATCATACCCTAAACTTACATAAATAATCATACAGGGGCCATAAATTCAAACAAGACTTTCGTTTTACTGTTTTTAAAACGAATAAATAAAATCACTTTCCGCTATTTTAATTAGGTGCTATAAGGTTTCATAGAAAACATTTTCTAACCCGAGAAAGGGTCAAGTCACTATGAGGGTCGTTTGTAAGGCGTTAACGGCAAAAGTCGAAATAAAATATGTCATTTAGAAATTATTTTTGCAACTGGTTCACCGACTTCTCAAAAAGGAGGAGATTCTCAATTCAGGGGTCTGTGTGTATTTATTATAGATTTTTCTCTAAATTAAATTTGACAATTATATACTTACTTACGTTTCAAATCGGTTAAGTGTGTAAGTAAGGGCATAACATTACGCAATGTACCGCTATTAGAGATTTATTAGGCGATAAAGTTTAATGATTTACACATGCTCCCGAGGTGAACAGTTTTTGCGAATACCCTTTGAGTAAATTGAAAACTTTGTTATCATGTAACGTTTAGGGTCGATTCATCGACAGCTTCACTGACCCACTCCTGGGCATATGCATCTTCTCATACAGAAAAGGAATGAAGGTTAATTCCCCACGCTTACTCAAGGGGGATTGGCGATGGCAGACTTTAGCGTCCAAGTTTCTTCGTGATGTTTCCTTTACTTAGTCATTGGTCAAGATTATACTTAGAAAGATCATAATATCTTCTTCTTGGCGAGTCGATGGCAATCAGTCTCAAATTCTTGAGGCCCAGTAGTTCGCCACGCGCACAGCATTATCAGTGGCGGCATATAGATCTTTTACTGCGTTACATTGGTACTTTCCCGACCTGGAGTCGAACTCGCGCTCTCATACTTGTTTAGTTCATAAACCACTAGCTAGGGGCTCTATCAATACTTTCGTCTTCCGTTATTTTTTTTAATTCCATTCTTAGCAGTTGAACACCAGAAATTTAAAGTCTATAGAAAAAAATCACCGTCAATAAGTTGTGCCATATTGAATGCAATCGTACTGGAATGAAAATCAATAAATCGTTGACCATAAGTCATGGGAACTAGGGCGCTGGCAATGGCCTGATTACTTATAGCTTTACTTGTAGGGTTAACTTAGGTATTTGCATAAAACTTAGTGTAACTGTAGAACTTATTTCGGATGACTTAAAAACTGATTATTTGAGCTCTCGGAAGTGATTCACGTGTTGTGGTTGCGGTTAAAAGCTGAAAAACCGGCCAAGTGCGAGTTGGGCTCGCGCACGAGGGGTTCAGGAAAATACATATTTTGTGAAAATTTCAGCTTTCTAGCTATCACGGTTTATGAAATACAGCCTGGAGACAGACAGACAGACAACGAAGTCTTAGTAATAGGGTCCTGTTTTACCCTTTTGGGTACAGAACCCTAAAAATGAAAAAAAAATATATATACATAAAGATAAAAACTATTTTTAACGTATGAGAGTTAAAATCTTTGTATTTTGGGATTCTCTTAATTTTCCTATTAACTACGTAGTACCTACCTGGCATCGTTGTATTTTTGTCATAGAACTTTAATTTCGGGATTGTATACGAAAGTTTATCAAGACCTTTTGACTAAAGAGACTAAACGGCTGTCCGTCTCCATAGGATTTAGCACTGGGAACATTTCGACTCATTTTGCCTTTTAGGGTGGGCTAAACAGTTGTGGACCTATCAGAATCGATCGCGGTGAACTAAATTAATTTTATAATTCTTTTATTTATATGAAAATCGCTGAGTTTTTGACAGTTGTGTACGACAGGTGTAAAATAAATATGAAAGATTTCTTCAGCGCGTTCGTCTCAGAAAAAGGCTGGGTTGCTCGATTTAACCTAACCTTAACCAGTCGTTAAATTGCTGCCCATTGGTCAAAATGGCGTCAAATCGCCAAGCTGTGTGACCAATGGGCGGCCATTTCGATTAATCGACTACGAACGAGTAATCGTGGTCGGTTGTAATAGGTGTGCTACCAAAAGCTCACGGCATCTTATTTAGAGGGTTATTTTTAATGTATATTTCCTACGTTGTATTTGCTAATTTAGTGGTAATCTTCCAGGTGCAGTTATACCAGTCACCGACTCCTGAGCTGGCGATGGCGACGAAGCTGTCTGCTTCTGCTGGCCGCTCCACCCCCACTAAACCCAATGACGACAAACTTATTGTATTCTACAAGTATGTACCTCTTATTTCTGTACACCCGGTTAAACAATGGCATTTAGCCTTTCTCAATAAATAGGCTACCTAACACTGAAAGTTTTTTTCCAATCGGATCAGTAGTTCCTGACATTGACTTAAACACTTCAGCTTCATAATATTAGTATAGATACCCACTTATGTTTGTGTTGGTTTGCATTGAAATGAAGTATTTTTATCTATCACTTATTAGGTATACTCAAACAAATGAATAGGTTTAAGTAGGTCGCAATTAATTGATATCAAGTAGTTACTCATGCCTATGCAGCTACTCGAACAATGTTCCTAGCCGCCATTAAGTTTGGCACGCACTTATTTTCTAATATTCCTTTAGGAACGAGTACTTAGCAGTGCGCAACGCCGAAGGAGGTTTCTACGTGTGCCAAGCGATGCAGAACGTGTACCGTACTACGCGCAAGATTAAGATCCGCTGGCTCTCCCAGGACAAGACCGCTGACCCGGCTGGCGAGACCTACAAGCCTGATTTCTATGACGTCACTGGTGAGTTTGAACTGCATTTTGTTACTTATGTGCCAGATTTTTTTTTTCTGAGATTTATTCGTAAAGAGAGATGAATTTTCCGCTGTAGGATGGTCGGTATTTAAGATTACGTTTCTGTAAATGAATAGTAAGAGCGATTTCAAACTAGTGTATTGGCATAGATGCGAGTCCATTTGTTTTAGTTGTACGAGCACGCAGCACTCGTAAGTCTCGACTTCGGCAAAAGTCGTGTATCATCCTATATTATTTGAAACCGCTCTTTATTAGAGCGTTTATGTTATGTGCGTAGCCTGCGGTTACTTAAGTCACAGAGGAAAATTCTTGACCAGACCAAAGTTTTACATGAACCTCTATTGCCTAGACATGGAGTGCGTGCTAACGACGCTGTCGCTGGCGCGTGCGGCGGGCGGCGCCCAGCTGCTGCGGGCCAACGAGGCGGCGCGCGCGCAGTCCATCCTGCAGCGCGCGCTGCGGGCCGAGGCCACCGGCGAGCGCGCCGGACCCGCGCTTACTGAGGAACATCCTGATGGACGTAAGTATCTGCATCGTACTCACTGCTGGACGTAAGATGTTTGACATTCGTAGAGGGAGGCTCTACGAATGTCAAACATCCCGGTCTTGAGTAACCCACATTCACCACCTTCCAAGTATTCGTAAGTATACTACTGAGAAAAAAAGGCAATCCCGATCTTGAGCAGCCCACTGCCCACCCACCTTCCAAGTATTTGAGGTACACTACTGAGAAAAAAGGTTCTATACTATAAGCCCTAGCCTTTATATGTTGGGATCGGCTTACAGTTTAACCAATTGCAGCTGAGTATAGTTCAGAGCATGTTGCTGTTGATCCTGCGCCTGATCTCTCTCCGGTGGTGCCAGATTGTCGTCCCATCAGACTATGAGAGTAAGGGAATAGGGAGTGCACCTGTGTCTGCACATATGTTTGTGCACTATAATATATCCTGCGCAGCTGGCTGATCTCCTTATAGAATAGCTGCCGTAGCCGATAATCAGTCTCGAAACCGTTACTATTACAAATATTGTATTCTCTGTATTACTTTTAAGTGTGGTTCGACGTGAATATGTTTTCCTGCATACTTATATTTCAATATTCGCTAAATTCTACTGTAAAATTACAACTAGACAATCTGATGTCTACAGTGGACCTTTCGCTGTACAAAGACGAATCGCAACTAGAGAAGAAAGGCCGCAAACGAAACAGTTCGAAATCTTCGCCGAGGGCCAAACTCGACAACTCTAACGATTCAGAGGTGAGATTTGTGTTTATCGATATTTTTTTGTCACATCACTATTTCCTATCGACTATCTTTCTTGCATACAATTTTTATTTGTTCTGATTGCATTGTGAAGGATTTACAAAAGCGTTATGTTACACGCTTATCCAAAATGTACACTAATATAATATTGCAACTTAAAAAAGACTTCTTACAATCTCTCTTTTCTCTATTTCTGCTTATTTAATTATATCGTATCTATGATAATACTTTTTATGTAACCTATATTGAATGCCAGTAGTTAATTTATATCGTCCTATTACAATAATAAAGTCCACGTCAAATAACTTTGCCTCTCCAGTAATAGATTGTCCGAACAAAACACTACAGCAAATTAGTTGAGCGGGGCAAAGTTTTTGCCGCGAGCGTACTTTCCGCCGAGCTAACAGTCCGCGCCCGTTAACCTTGTTCCAGGAATCGGCGACGCCCGTGAAACGTGCGCGGTCGACGCCAAAGCGCAGTCCAAAAAGCGCTCGAAAAACTAAAGCACAGACAAAATCACAAAGTAACAATAAAAGAAAATCTTCAGGTAGTACGCCCGCTGTGGCAAGTACAAGCAAGGTAGGCATTGTACAACGGATTTATAGAAATGTACGTATCCGCCATCACCAGTCATTTACATTCATGTTCGGCAGTGAGTATGTGTGGTGTGTCGGTCGCGTCGCACGCGCGTGCGACTGCTGTCTTGTACTCGCACGCGCGGAGGCGATGTCTGTTGGAGTCTAATTCTTTGCTATACGATGGTGTGTTGGATTAGTAGATATTGCAGTTCTAATAATTACTTGAATTTTTTTATAATTTTGTTAATATTTTACGCTTTTTGAAGTCTTGAAATGTATGCTTTCAGATTTTTACAGTCTTTTTCAAGTTTCTTATCCACCTTGGAGAGAACTATGAAAAGAAACAGTAGACGTCAAAGACGTCTCAAGTTTTTTTCATTTTCTTTTTAGTTTAATTTGTGTTTTCAATTGTCAGCCCTGAGTGCAGTTAATAAATTATTTCAACTAATACAACATACCAAAGTATGCTGTCACTTACAAAGTACATTCCAAAGTATGCTGTATGTAAGCCATTACTAGTATAATAATTACTTAATAAAGGCTCCAACAGACACAGTATGTGTTGTAAAAAGTGCAAATGTATTAGTTAGAAGAGATTGTTACGAAGCGTGTTGAGAGATTTTTATGAATTCAATTTTGTATCAGATTTTATGCATGCGGTCAGGATGTATTTGTGTATGATATACCATAGATTTATACTGAAAAAATATATAACGGTAACATATTTAATTTGTATGTGAGATCAGGTAATTTAGTCTAAAATTTTTGAAAATAACTGAAAAGTGATTTAAATTAAAAATATACAATGGATTTAAAATTGAGAGAAACTTCCTTTTTATAATGAGATTATTTAAATTAAAATATGTTAGTAAAAAAGAAGAAAATACTATCTTCTCTTTGGTTCCAATCAGCCATCTTGAAGATTACCTTGTCTATGGTATATTGTATGATGCAAGTTTAAATTTCCAGTGTACAGTGGTCGGCATTATTTTGGGTAAAGGTATTAATTTATTTTCGTTATTCATGACGTCATTTCATGCATTCAGCCCCATGAAATATACATATTTATTTGTTTGAAAATATTAGAATTTTGCTATTGACTCAATCCTTACTAGAATTCCGTATGTTATGCAGGTGGTACTATAGGGAAAATATGGACCCTATAGGCACTTATAAAAATAGATATTTATAATCTTTTTATCAAAGAGTATGTCAGAATTTTTGTGCCTAGTATAGTCTAAGATAAAAATTCTATGACCCTTGTCTTCTAGTCCAGCTTTAAAATTATTTATTTACATAAAAGTGAATAGTCCAATATACAAGTTAGGCATAAAATAATATAGAAATAATTTTCATAATTGCTGACTAACAATAATACAGGGTGCTAAAAGTTAGGTTTATTTATAGTTTATGGGTGATAAGGATGCATGGAGAATGCATGGTTATTCTGTGTACAAAGCTAGTTAAGTTTACGTTATTTTTGTTATATGGCAATATTATTATTTTATAAATGTTAAGTTTCACAGTTGATATTATCAAAAATTATTCCAAAAAGAAAATTAATGGGATGTAACGTAGCTCAATTACAAGGAAATTGTAAATTTTCCTCTCATTATTATATAAATCGTATTTCTCTCTAGATCCTTCTGTAAAAGAATAATAATTTAATCAATTTCGTGAAAGCATGTTCTATCTCAGAAAAATAACTTAGGTATATCTAAATAATTATGTATCATATTCATTCGTACTCATTCATTTCATCGCTTGCTTTTGTGTTTACAATATATTATTTATTAAGATTATTTTCTCCTTTTTTAGCCTATTTTCTTCAATAATTTGGCTATTTTTCAGTTTTACAGCATGCGCGTGTTGCATGATACTTCTATTCTATCTGTGAAAATGTGGTGTAAAGTATAAATTGACTCTTGGAATAGCGCAACGTCGCAGTTTTATGATGGAAAGTCGACCAAACAAATTTCTTGCTAAAGTATTGTTATTACTATGTAAAATTTATTTACAACTCTAAAATATTTAACCAAATGAAATACCAGTATATTAAAAGAAAATTAAAGGTAGGATCAGGTTTCCTTTCTGTAATGACTTCGTTTAATTAAACTTTGTATCATCCATCAGACTGCGACGGCGGTTAGCGAGAAGGCTAAGGCAAAAAGTACGCCGGCGAAGAGAACGCCCGCTAAACAGAAACCTGACACGCCTATGCCTACACCCACGCGCAAAGGACGGAGAGCGGGTAAGCGCCATGTTTTGTATAGTACCACCGAATCTTTTGTGCTTTTGACAGTTTTCAGTTTTTAAGGGACGGCTGACATAATTTTACTGACTGACAGCACCAAAAAAATGTTTAAACCATATTTTATGATACCAAATGAGAGTTCGCGCCAAATAACTTAGCAATTCTGAAGTTAGCCATTAATTTTGAATCCTTGCGCGTATATATGAAGATCTTCGAACAAAAAAGTGACAATTTTAGAACACCAAAACTAACTTTACTATAATATTTTTTATTATATGCCGATGGCGCCCACCTGAGATAACTAGAAATATACATAACGTTGCTGGGGAGTTTGTTGCGCCACTTCTTCCCAGCAAAAACACATAGGAAGTGGTGAAAGTGGGCATTTTGGAGACTGTTGTTTCAAGTACAAAGAGCGCTGCTTTACAGCCAAGTTCAAATAAATTATTTTGAGTTTGCATTAGATACAATGTTTTTTAGAAACAAAACAAATTACTAAATATTTTTTTTTCACTTAATTCCAGAAGTAAAAGCGTCGCCAATAGTCCCTACCCCCTCAACATCAACGGGTAAGACCACCCGCACGCCGAGAAAACCGCCCGCGAAGAAATAATACATGTTGTGCTACACACTACAACAGTTCCATAATGAACGAACACTCTGACCAAGTACGTATGTTATGTACTTTTAAGTGTCTTAACGTTAAACTAGGTTCGGCCCGTTATTTTGAAAGAAGAGATTGGATAAGGCTGGTCTGTTTTTTTTTGTTACACTGGCTGGAAATTGGGTAGTGATTATATTTGTATTTTTTTTATTTTAGTCTATGGTTACATGAGATTGGGCGAGAATACGCGCTGTATCTGGCTGTTTTATATAAATTTTGCGAACAGAAATGTTCATTTTAATCAAAATAAACGTCAATTTTACAAAAAATAATGCAATGTATCTGTAAATTCACTACCCAACTTCCATTCCCTGTGAGGATCATAAGTTGTATCTTTTTAGTAGATATTTATTATGGGTCAACTTCTGTCTGCATAATCATGGTTTATTGTAACTTTATTTTGCTGGAATCTGGTATAATATTTACTAAACATATTCTTTATATTATGAAATGAAGTACATTGTAATAATAACAGATAGCACAATTTGTGTATTTTTGCTTTCAATACATCTATTTGATAAGTTACTTGTTTATAAGATTTAAAATAAAATAAAAGAGCAATGTTTTGGGTTCTGTAATTTTATGGCAACGAAATCTACTTTTTGTACGTGGTCACACCGCGACCGAGGCCGCCATATTTGGCGGGAAAAATGGTGTTGAATGTATTTCACAATATTTACTTTTGTTATATGTAAGAGCCCAGTCTGTGTTGCCATGTTGGGTTAATTATTATGACTTATTTTACGTTTGTATGAACTTTCTGATGTGTGAGCAGTAACCTGAAGCAATAATAAATTTTGCGTACTTACACTACATGAATACAAACTCGCATAGTATGGACGTTTGGAATTATTGAACAATGAAAGTTTACTTAGCAATATTTTGCTAAACAACTTGAGAGATTAGATATAGAGCAATGTTCTACCTCGGAATTCGATATATTTAGGGCATTTTAAAATGATGGATTTTTATATTAATTGAAATTTTAGAGGAATTATAAGAGTTAATCGTGTAGTGTAAGATTACGAAAGCGTATTAGCGAACGTTTGACATCACAATGTATTGATATTCTACGATAAATTGTTTAGGCAAGCGGAGAGCGAATTAACAGGTAAATATAGTTTTACTAACGCGAACTAACTACTAAATGTAAGAAACTTCATTCTTTGTAAATATTTACATTTAAGGAAATGTTAACAACATCATTTTTAGGGCATAGCTACATTTATTCGCAGCGTTAGTTCACATTTTGAAATATACTAAACTTTTAACATTTTGAGATTTATCTGGATCTATTGTTCTCATTGTACAGTTCAATTTGATAGTATAGCAACACAATTACATTAAATTCAATAGAATAACATATTGTTCTCACAAGTTTTAAACATTTTACCGTAGGATCATGCGCATAAATGTAGATAGTCCCTTACACGGTAACGGTCGATGTGACAAAGAGGTTTTTCGCCTCTAAAATTAGGCAATAGATTTAGAAGTTTCTTTTTTTACTAAATAAGATTAGGCTAAAAATTCTAAAGTTTGCGTAGTATGAATTAGGTATTGCGTCGAAAATCTTGTATATCAGTACAAAGAATTTAAAATTTATCAGATAATGATTTTTATCATTGGTCGTTTTGCTTCACATAAAAATATATTTTGATATGATCAGTGTTTATTTTTGAATTAAGATATAGAAAGTGTGCTGTCGCGGTTTGTGGGAACTAAACTGTCGTTTCAAACTACTCATGATGTAGAAGAAATTTCAAAAATGTCTTCGTCATAGTACTATGATTTTTTATAACCGTTCGGACCAAGCTTTTTATTGTGAAATCATGATTGTAACATGTACAGTCGTATACCAAATGTTATAAATTTAACACTGCCTGTAAAGAAGTAACTTGAAATATGAATTGTAGTTAAATGAAATATATTTACTGTATTACAACAGTGTGACGTTTGTCTGTACATAATGTACGAGCAACAAGTGGTACTTACGTACTTACGTTGTCAGACACGGTGACACAGTTGTACGCGGTTTGAAACCTAGATTCTACATTTTGTTACTTACATAACTATTCTAAGATTGTTTATACATTTGCGGTGAGGTCCCCGTATATTTTTTGTTAAATTGTTTTCCATTATACCCTTACGTTGTTATCAATAATGAGCTCGTCTCGGGCGTGAGAGTGTGTGTGAACATTAGGAAATCTAAGTACCTAAATTTTAGGTGGTATTTTTAAATAGGTTAATTTCTTGAAGAGAAAAGAATAAGCTTAGAGTATAAATTATTGTGTGTGTATTTTCTGTTTATAACTTGTACCTACTGAGTGGAGCGAATGTTTGCGACATTGTCATGGCACTCTGGTACAATAGTTGTAAAACATAATTTTAGCGTTTTATACAAAAAGATATCAGTTCGAGAGTACTATTGTAACAGAAAGTCCACAAATTTATATGCAATTTAAAATAAATATAATGATTTAAGAAAATATAAGTGTTCTTATTGTAACTATTTTCTCTAACTTTTCTCCTTTATCATGAACAACTGCATGTAAAACTATAATTTGTCAATTTTTTGGCCACGGGTGTTTTCACTAGATTATGACTATAAGGATAATGACGAGTCTTTTGTACAGCAGTAGTGTTGTTAAGAAACTTTTGGGTACTATGTTGTTCATAACTTTAGTGAATAAGCTGAACTAAAAATCTGAAAAGGATTTAGTTACTAAAAAAACAAAAACTAAAGCATACAACAATTAAATTATCATTTAATCATCTTCAATATTCTCCAAAGGGTATTCAGTCATGATTAATCCTCTACCCCACAGTGCATCTGCTAAACTCAATTTATCTGCATCATTGGGGAGGTCAAGATTCTCCACGGCAACATACTCAGGGTACATGGTTATCAATGTCTCTATGCCTGGTGCAAGTTCCTCTTCAATCTCAAGATAAGGTAACTCATTTCCATGGTATTCCAAGGAATTCTCCACATAATAGTATACCCTAATTTTATCTTCAGAAACCATTCTTAGTATATTTTTACGTAATAGTCTTATTCTAGTGTCAGGACAGATTTCTACCCTGTTAGTGACTACACCATTTTCAATCATCACATCGGAATCTCCAAATACTGTAACAGCCTTTTCCAGGTCGTTTATGACAGGTGGTAATGCTGCATGTTGGTAATTCTTATGCATTTGATCTACAGCATCGTCTATAGGCAATGTTTGTTTAACTTTCTCAAACAGTGACAAAATCATTTTAGTTATTTCCTTCTTGCGAGGGGTTTCTGAATCTGAGTGTACCAGACCAAAATGATCATAGATGTCAAATGGAAGCCCCTGTCTTAATTCAACATTCTCAGAAATGGCCATTTGTAGGGCTGCTGGCATTAACTTCTCAAACAAATCTGCCCAAGAATGCTTTTGATACATGCTGATTGTAACATGTAGTGAATGCTCTCCGTCTATTGTGACACCTTGGTGAATATATCCTCGTGGGAAATACAGCATATCACCAGCCTCTAAAGTCACTTCCAGTATCGGCTTGCCTATTTCATCCTGTTGATAATTCTTTGAGGAAACTCTTGGTAAGACTTCACCTTCATTCAAAGGTTTATAAACTCGCCAATGTTTTTTGCCCTCAGTTTGTAATATGAAAGCTTCTATATCATCATAGTGTGGAGCAAACCCTTGGCTATCTGGAGGCGTAAGGTAAGCATTGGCACCAACAAATGAGTTGAAAAATTCCTGCATAGCTGTATTCATTAGATGTAGTTTAGGGATATAAGTTTGTGGATTTAATAATCTTATGCTACATCCATTCAAGTAGAAGTCCCAAACTAAATGAGGATGAGCCCTACCCTCTGGATTGTGTGTCTGTCTTTGCCCATCAACATATGAAGTGACATCAATATTTTTGGTAAATTGAATATGTTCATTGCGCAGCATATCGTCAATTATAGGTGTGGTTATTAACTCCTTGTAAAAGTTATGTTTTCCTCTAGCAATGTGTAAGGGTTTTTTCTCCCAAACGTTGGCGAAGAACTCGTCAACGTCGTAGGGTGCGATCATCCACTTGAACACTTTCAGTCCTTCTTCTACGCTGTCTGTTTCCACCGGAGTGAATTCAATGCTGCCATTGCTGGAATGTGAGCAGACTTCATCTGATGATTCATGGTCAGGCAGGCATTCAGGCTCATCACTCTTAGCAGGTGCTTTATAAAGTACTGGAACATCTTCATTGCTATCAGGCACATCGGATGCATTTAATATTTGTCTTGTAGACTTTTTAGCGGGACTTACTTTTGCTTCAGCTTTAATTAATTTAGATCTCTTCTTTTTGTGCTGCTTCTTCTTGATTATGTTCTTTGATTCCTTAGCTTTCTTGTTCTTCTTTTTAAGCTTCTGTGCGAGTTCTATCTGCTTCTTCTCATCATTTAATTGTGGCGGTAAACTGCGCGGAGTGGTTTTCGGAGATATTACTTGTTTTTTAGCCTTGTTCCTTTTCTTATTCTTTTTCTCCTTATTTGATGAAGTGTTTGCTTTGTACATAGCAAAAGCAGATACTGGAGTCTCCATTTCGATAAAAATAGGAATCAAACACGTGAAAACTTAATGTTTTTTCTTGTATAATTACACTTCTTTTTGTCTTTTAATAATAGTTTTAACTACAGTTAGATGAGGAAAAATAAACTTGATTACTATCTACTTCAGATAAGGTAAATTAGTCATTATTTATGATAAACATAAAATAAAACCAACCCGGCCTACTGACTGCAATGTTTAAATGTTAGGTTATAATATTTGTTGACATTGACGTTGACGTATCAATAATTTCAAGACTGATTATTTACGTTTCTTTTTACGCAAATAGAATTTTGAGTTTTATCGTGACCAATTGGACAAAATCGAGAAAATAATGGGTAAAGGGAGGACACACGCAAAACTAATCCGAAAGTCAAAATAATTACAAAATTCCTAGTTCATTGGAAACCAACCCTAACGTATTTTGGGAAAGGCTAGGCAGGTCATCAGGCCCTTACTTGGAGGCATTGATACTTACCACCTTACAAGTATGAAGTAGAATAGATAGGACCCTTTCATACAAACAATATCAAAATTGGATTAAAAATAGGTGGATAGGCATCGAATTTTCAGCCTCCCCGTTTTACAAAGTCGGTCAAACCGTTGTTGTCGTCATCACCAAACGTCTCGTCGTCGTCTCCAAACTGGGGGATTGGTCTATACTCACCACGCTGGGCATGCGTGTTGGTGAGCGCAGTGTAGGATATTTGTAGCTTCGAAGATGTTGCTGCCATTTCCAAGCAAGGCATTTAATATCCCACTTGGTGCTCTGTGATGGCTATACCGCAACCCGGTCGCCCGACAGGATAATGTAGGTTTACCCCCTTACACCGGTCAAATACATCTACAATACTACGGTGATGCATAATGTAAGAATAAAACAATGATATTACTTTTTCAAGCTGATTTATTTACGAATTACTCTTGATACAGTTTTGTTCTATAATGCGGTTATCCATTCAAGGCATTTTGTGTTTTATTTTCTACGCACTACGATCTATTTTCTATGAAAACTGATACAATGGTTATGGAGATGTACGAACATAGAATACGTTTACATGCTTAGTTTTACACTTAGAAGTAAGTATATTTTATTTATTTATTTCTAACATTCAATACATTCTGTTTCATAGTTTTTTATATAATAATTTATATTCTCTAAGTGATGTAGTGCTCAATGCTCCCTATAAATAAATTTTGAAACAATGCTTGAGAATTTATTCTTTCATACAAGGGAGAAACAAACGCAGATATGAAAAATATCCTATTCAGTAGCAAAATAATTTTAGTACGATTTTATAACTAGATAAATACGAGTGAGAAATACATTTATATACTTTCATAAGTTTGATTATATTGTCATTGATTGCATTTCGATTCAGAATGATAAAATTAAAATATATTGAAATGTAAGAAAGTTTGATAAACAGCAAAATAATCCAATTGTTTAAGTTTTAAAAAGTCACAGCCACACAGTTCTATGTGAAGTTTAAAAAAGTAAAAAAAGTGTGGACTACCAACATTTATGTAAACCTCTTTGCAACAGTATTTACTAAACTATATACACAACTATAAACGACTTTTAAATTTTGATTATAATATAATAATTTTAATTTATGCACTACCACCCTAATATAAATTTATCTATCGTTACGAAAACATTTTATGTTGAAATTTAATATAATAGATTGATTTTTATATCTATAGATATATAAATATTTTTATAGTAAAATCCAATGAATTTTCTACGTTATTGGTCATCTATCACACATAATTGATACGTAATTTTTTTTATAATATCTATGCATATTTTTTTGATTTTTGTAGCATAATATGAGTAGCCTATGTAGTGACATCTTTGCGTTATAATTCATTTTAAAGACATAATTGGTAATAGAGGATAATTCACGATCAATTTTTCCATCTTTCTTCGTAAAACTCAAAGTATAGAATGTCTGTGATGTAGGTATAAAGTCTAGATTTTTTGATATGGCAAGTAAGTTAGCTTTGGCTTTGTTTGAATTGTAACCGTTATTGATATGCCCTTGATTTGATTTGAAAATGGATATAACTTTAGAAAAGTCCTTACAATTTAGGAATGTAAAACGTATACGTATAGAAGGACAAGTTGTTAGTCAGTCTGTTTAGATACTACATTGTTTTCGTCATTGTTTTTGGTATGTTATAGTTCGCAAGGTACGCAATTCGGCAAGTACAAACCTCTTAAAAATGAATTAGAAAAGTTTGAAAATTTGAAAAACCTCTCAGTCTTATTATCGCAGCTTTTACCAGCAGACTTTATGAAACATTCTCTTTTAAAGATTCCAAATTAGAATACACGTTTTCATACATATTTAGGACGGTAGTCGACAAAGGGATCGAAAAACATAATAATAGATACACACATCGGAAAATTTGACATCAACTTAATACTAAACATTAGGGAATTAACTTAAAAACTAAATATTATAGTAATATTAACTAATTTATAATTTTACCGCGCTTGTTCATTTTTTTTTAATTTTCATTCCATTTTCAAGGAAATTTGACATGAGCAAACGTCGTTTAGAAACGTTGGCTGCTATTTTTCGGATCATTTCACAATGTAGAACATGTACTCTTTCAAAATTAGAATGAGTTTTTTTTAACTCTTCCAAATATCCCATGCGCTTCAAAAAATAAAAATTTTAATTAAAAATTGATATTTTCGAGAACTTCAAGTTTCACAACAATTTTGGAGCGCAAGGGACTAAGCTAAATCATCGAAAGAGCCAGAGAGACAAACAACGAATATCCAATAGCGTTCCACATTGCTCCATCCAACAGCACCAACTAGCCAACAGAATCACGACCGAGGTCAGAGCAAGCAGTTTAGTGTACACGAATATCGCGGGCATGCACGGGCGTGGTGTCCTCAGGACTGGGGCTGTCGTCCAAGTGTGGCCTGATGTGCACCACAGAGCGGCGCTGGTCGTGGTGGTTGTAATCATCCCGCATGACTAACCCACCGATACCGTAGCCTGGCCCCATGACTCCTGAACCGCTGAGTCGCATTTTCTCCGGGTCGTCGTCAAGTTTAACCGATGAGAATACCGTGCTTAAGTTCAGTTGAGGAATGTCGTAGAAGACGGTCAGTGTCAGCATCAGGAATGTCAAGCCGATGAGGAGGTAGACTGGAAGGAAAAGACTAAACTTAATTCAAGATCGACTAAAGAATGTAAGTAGACTTTAGGCAGGAATACCGATCGCCGTAAGAAAAAAAATGATTTATGTCAGATCATTTGGGCCTATCAAGATAGAAGCCAAAATGTCTAAAAATTAAAATGTTACCCAGAGTTTTCTCAGTTAGAAAAAGCTTATGTATTAATTAAACCATCATTGTTATTCAGACGGCATCAGACCAAAAATGCTTAGAGAAAGCGATGGAATATTAAAATATATTTTATGGAATATTGATAAAGTAATAATTAAAAACGTTATTGTTTGTGTTTTGTATAAAGANATTTTATTACAATAACTTGATCTCACCAGCTATTCGACCCACGTCTCGGGAGAACTCCTTTTTGCAACTGGTTAAAAAGTAGCTTATGCTATTTCTGAGGCTCTTGACTACGAAAGCAGTTAAGGTGAATGCGACCACTAGAAGCGGTAAATTCAAATATAAAATGTTTTTTTCATGTTTTACCTAAGTTAACATTCAATATGAGGGTGATCTTATGATTGGCGGTTATAATATCCCACAAAGTAATTTCTGATGTCCTTGTTTAACTCCGAAACTTACTCTGTAAAAAAAAACTTTGTAAAAAACGTTTTATTGCGCAATAAAACGTTTTTTACAAAGTTTTTTTTTGAAATGAAAAAACCATTTTATATTTGAATTTCCCGCTTCTAGTCGTCGCATGCACCTTAAGCATAATTGCTTAAAATAAGGGTCTTCATTTTTAATTGGTCTTAAGTTACAGGTCACCTTTAAAATTGATGCCTATATTTTGTTTATAAAACGTTATCATAACAATCGTTCTTTTATGAATCGATTTATTTAATTTGGCAATAATAATAATATTTATTTAATTTTACATTCTGACAAATGACATGCGTATTGTAAATTGCCGCCAAAATAAGATATTTAATGGAGCCTCCAGACTACTCGCGAAGTTAGCTGAGATCAGGCGAATACCAGAAGTATGAACTAGTATTTCGGCCAACTTTGCCTCAACATACTTCTTCCTAATTGGTTTCCTTCAGCACAACTTTCTCGAGCACCTCGCTGAAGAACTCCATGAGTAGTGTGGAAGCTGCTTGTAATGACCATAAATTACCGTTACAATACATGACATTAAAAAAAGTTGCCAGCACAAAAATAAACTTACAAGTGGTAGCAACTTTGTAGAGCGGTCGGTAGGGTTGTCCGGGCGAGTCTCCGGGGATGTAGTCGCCCAAGCCGATGGTGGTGAGGGATATGAAGCAGTAGTAGAACGAGTCGAGGAAGTCCCAGTCGGGCTCCAGGTACGCAAATACGCAAGCTGGAACTACCAGGAAGAACAGCACTAGGGTTGTCACTGTGAAAAAAAACGAAAGGTTTAGTTATCTGCTGTAATTTTTTTAAAATATTTTATTCTTTAATATCCCTAAACTCTCATTGCTGGACAAAAGTCTCCCTGTCCTTGGGAAGAACTTATGCTTATTACCTATTGCTTTAAAAGTGGAACGTAAAAACGTTTTCCCGGACACAGGACCTAGTAAACTAAAGTAGCTTAATTCATATTTTATTCCCACTGCTGGTCGGAGTAAGTATAGCACACTCCACTTAGGGTAACTTCATGGTACTAAACTATGTAAGTAGTTTGCAATCGTAAAGACCACAAGCACATTCACACTAGCTAGATGCAATAATTAGGTATTAAAAAATGTTATTAGAATCCGCTTAATAACATTTTTTAATACCTACAAAGTTTTAATGTCGTGACCCTGTGATAGTAATTGACAGCGTAATATCCTCATAATGGCACAGTCTACATATTTTCTGGTATCATATCCTTACCTATCATCATGAGATGCACCAATCGTATAGTGAAGGGGCGATACAGATGGCCCAGGGCTGCATTTAGAGAGCGTAGCAGTGCAGTGGCTGGCAGCAGCAGGCGTTCCACCAGGGCTGACAGCAGCACCAGGGTCAACGGGATCCCGAGCAGCGCGTACATCATGCAGAACAGCTTGCCTGGCTTCGAGAGCGGGGTTACGTGGCCGTATCCTGTGAAAGCAGAGGTTTTTCTTCAGACATCCTACTTCATAACGTCTTCCAATCTTATTCATTAAAATTCAAGAACCACCTTTTTTAAATGAAGATTGAATGGTTCCCATCAAAAAGCGCTCAATTAATCCAATTTAATGTAGTGCTTGAGACTCCTTTTATATGTGTACCGAAGCTAGGAAGCTAGGAGCGAATCGTCATAAAAGAAGTAAAAGCCATGGAATGAATGATCACTCTTAAAATGCCAAAAAAGAGAGTGCGGCTCATCAGCACAAAGCTCCATCAAAAACATGTAAACTCACCGATGGTGGTGACTACAGTGGATGAAAAGAACAATGACTGTCCGAAGCTCCAGTTGGGTCCTCCGGTAACATTCTTGGACGCCGAAACGCCACGGTTCGAAGCCCGGACCACTTCATCCAGGAGAAGTTCCAGATCATCGTCTGTGGACAAGAAAATAAGGGTTAATTATACATAACATACGTAGAAAGTGGTGGTGCTTCAACCCTTATTAAAAACTGATAAAAAGACGGGATATTAATTATTTTTTCAAGCTTTAACTTCATGCAAAATCGACAAAAGGAAGTCTACAGAGACTTTATCGAATATACGAGAATAGAATACTTTTATTTGCATTGAATATAGGTGCTTAAGTTCCCGATGTTACATAATAGATTAGTCCCAGGTTCATAATTATACAGGGAAAAGAAAATTTCAACAGATTGCCTTATTTTTTTTCTCAATAGATTAGACAAGCCTAGAAAGATAAAACCTCACTTAAACCAGAGAAATAGTTTTTGCAACCAAATTATCAATTACTTAGATAATTAGGAGTAATATTCTCTGATGCATCCATCTCTAAATATCCGCTATTTACTTATTACTCGCAAATCATAAACATTTCCTCGAAATCAAATAGATTATGTAGTAAAACCCGTCGAATCAATCAAAAGGAAGACTTATTTTGACCAGTTTTCTCAGAATTAGCGGAAAAATCTAAATTAAAACATTTTCATCTCATTGAACTTATTCCAGGTATTTTTGATAAAGGGGTAAATTGAACGTTGACGTAGCTAATCACAAATCGAGTGAAATACCTAGAATCGATTTAGAATCGAGATTAATATCGAGTTACCTAACATCAGCGCAATACAGTCAGATCTCGTATTTATTTAAGCTGCAGGTCTCAATGTAAAGATTATTGTAAGTCCTGGGCGTCCGACCTCAGAGACCCCTATGTTTAAATCCAGATTGAACGTTTTAGGATTTTATACAGGCCTAATGACAGTTTTGACTTTGCTGTTTTTCGATTGATTTACTTAGATGTCCATTAAAAAAAGACCCCAACATGACTATCTCAAACTCAGATTAATTACATAGGTACCCGTTATATGATTTAGAATTATTCTTGCGGCCCTAAACATATTTTGTTTGTTTATATTTTGAACATCTTAAAGAAATATGATACCTATCTATTTTTAATCAAATTATGATGTGTGCTTAAATTAAATTATTTCTAAATTAAAAGCCTTAATAATGTATCATCAATTCCATTAAACTTGATACACAAGCAATTTTCAATGAAAGTTAACAGAGACAAAAGGCTGGCAACCCCATCGTTGCACGATTTAAATTAAAGCTCTCCATTAATCACAATTACGTATGTTCAAATCGCTGATACACAGTCATCATTACGCGAAAGTATTTTACGTTTAATTATAAGCTGAATAATTAACACTACGTAGGCTAAATAAACCGTGTTTGAACAATGGCGGCTATTCCGAAGCACTGTGGCTGTGGCTAGTCCGTTTTGCCGCGAATGTGTATATTTTATTCCGTATACAATGTATTATTCATTTCAGGGCCTGGCGTTCTGTGATGAAAATTAGACCTGGTTGTAATAGCAGCAATTTTTCGCAAGATTTTCTGTGAAAATTACAGTTTATTGGCCTAATATTTCTACTAAACGATACTGTATTTTGTGTGTAACGCGAATGGAAGTGCATGTTATGCCTTTGTTTCATTAATTAAGCTAGATTGCTAGCGCAATGTCGCTGTCGCCTGTCGTCCTAGATAAATGACACACAGTTTTGTGTTTCATGCTGTAACTGACGTAGTATTAAAATGTTAATTTAGAGTTAAATCTTTTAAAGCTAGCTCATTTTAAACTGCAGTGTAATACGATAAAGCCGCTTTTTCGGCAAAGCAATTTTAAGTTGTTGATGTCGATTTTTAATAGCTTTTCGATTAAAACTGACGTACACAATACTACAACAATAATTTAAACTATTACCCACAAAAATAATTACATAAACGCCTTTAACCTAAATAATGTGAACTTGAGGGTGGTTCTTCCATTTCGTGCAAATTCGCTATTTGTAGTCATAAAAAAATTAAAAATCATTTTGAGTGTGTGCTTTCTGTCAGAACGAAATAGTATAGTATTAAACTATAGACATACGGTAACGTGAATTGCTATTTCTAATGGTTTTAATAAATATTTTACAAAAATATGCTAAAAATCATCTACCTTCATCGTCCGATCGTGAGTATTGCCGAATAGTGTTTCAATTCTAATGCTGCGTTACTACAATCAAACATTAATTGAATAAATATTATTACATACATTACAAAGAATCTGTAGAATGTTTTTTACCAACTTAAACTGTATAATTAATTTGGAAAAAAAAAACAAACTTTTGTCACGCAAAATTGATCATTACCAGCGGCAAAATTTGAAAGTACAAAATATCGATATATTTTACTCTGTAGTTTTACTCCCCTCGCCCCGCATTTTGTTCACCAGCCAGTTAAGCCACGGGCACGGGAGAGGAAGGCTCCGCGTCTGGGTTGAAGAATTATCGAACTTTGAATACTTGAAATTTTACTTTGTCACGAAATGTTTGTCTTTACCGTCACCTAAATTGTGGGGTAAGTATTAAGATTTTATTTATGTTTGATCTTTAAAAAGAAAGCTATCTAGGGTTATTAATGTTCTTGTTGGTTTGATAATTGTCATATTTACGGATACAGAGTTACAGTCTAAAATGTCCTAAAATGTCATTACTCTCAGCATCATTACCTTCTTTTACCTTCAGCTTTGAAACTGAAGGTAATGATCATAAACAGAAGGTAGTGATGAAATTAATAAAAAAAAACTACTTTTTAAATTCTATTTTTA
>NWSH02000437.1:1707949-1726816 GCA_002382865.2 Heliothis virescens | reverse complement strand
CGACCCCCCTTGTGCCAGTACCAGCGTGTCGTTAGCGTAGCACACTACGCTGACGCCGCTAGGGGTTGGCGCGCAGCACCCAGTCGTACCCGATGTTTCCACAGGAGCGGTCCCAAGACCGATCCCTGTGGAACACAGCACGACAGGTCTCGCCGGTTCCATTTCCCGTTGTGACCGGGTAAATGATGGACCTATCCGACAGATAGGCCTCGACCACACGACAGAGGTAGGTCGGCATCCGGTGGTACCGGAGTGCCTCCCTAATGCAACTCCAGGGAAGGGTGTTGAAGGCGTTGGCGATGTCAAAAGACACCGCCAAGACGACCCCACCCCGGGACACTGCAGCCCCTGTCGTGAGAGCTCTCACGCGCATGATGGCGTCCACCGTAGACCAAATTGGTGTTTCGCAAGGTCCGGCCCCATCCCCCCAAGGTGCTCGACGCGGTGGTTTGCAACTATTCTTTCGAAGAGTTTGCCCACCTCGTCGAACAGCACGATTGGCCGGTATGCGGACGGAGACTCCGCAGGGCGCCCCGGCTTCCGAATGAAGACCAGTTTCTCCGTCTTCCAGCGACGTGGGAACTGGCCCCTCTTCAAGCATGCGCNCTCTTTCGAAGAGCTTGCCCACCTCGTCGAACAGCACGATTGGCCGGTATGCGGACGGAGACTCCGCAGGGCGCCCCGGCTTCCGAATGAGGACCAGCTTCCCCGTCTTCCAGCGACGTGGGAACTGGCCCCTCTTCAAGCATGCGCTTAGGAGCCCCTCATTCTATGCTGTGTCTTGGGTTGGATTTTTCTTCTTAAGAACACCTGGTGTTATCAAATGTAAGGATATTATCGTGTTTTTTTTTGTTATACACATACTTTATAACTTCTAAAGAAAATATCATTTGTAAGTCTGATTTATAATTGTGTTCACTAATTAATTAAATGTTAAAAAACATTACCAAGTCTTTTAATGTAATCACAAAACTTTTTGTAATCATTACCAGTACGATCGTATCACTACCATCTTCCCTGTTGTCATTACCATCACTATCAAAGTCATTACCAGTTCGAAAAAAAAAAGAAAACCCTTCTAACTTCTAAGTTTATGTGTGCAATTGGTTATTAATTGGCGAATACATAAAGAATTATGCATATTTTAGAAATAAAAGTCTAGTTTTGAAGTTGAATTTTTTTTTTCATTTTCGCCAAATTTGCACGAAATGGAAGAATCACCCTTGAACCTTGCCGGTCAAAGGCCTAATCCCTGCGATTAAAAGTAGCACAGTGAATAGCGGGCTTTACTCGTAGTCCCTAGGTATTATTTAATTAAGAGGTCTATTTCTCGTTGGCGTTCCGTGGTCCAAACCTCAACGAATGAAAAATTCAAGCAATGCCACAATTATTTTGGTACCCACGTAACATTCGCGGTTGGAGAATTACTTAATTCATTTTATGAAGTTGTAACTGTATGTTTTACTAAGAATATGCTAAGAATATATAAATAAATTACTTCGCACGGGCGCAATGTAAAATGATACTATTTCTCCACTATTTAATGGATGTTATTAAACATATAAATCTTCATCTTCAATTACTCTATCTTTAAAAAAATCGCATCAAAATCCGCTGCGTAGTTTTAAAGATTTAAGCGTACATAGGGATATAGGGACAGAGAAAGCGACTTTGTTTTATATTATGTAGTGAAGTTGACTTTTGGATATTTTCTTCGAAGATATTATAATACTAATTTTGTTTATGTAGGTGGAATGTTTTTTTGTAAAGATGTTTAATTAGAACTGTCGGATAATATTCAAAAGGTTTACTTTGGGTAGGTGGGACTCCTTAGACAATATTAGGTAGGTGGTACCTATTATAGTTTGTCTAGATGAAAGTTCAGGGCCTTCATTATTAGCTATTATTAGAGTTAACTATTACTAGAACACTAACCGTCATTGAAGGAAAATACAGTATTTTGTATAAAACATTTGAGTATTAATATAGTATAAGTAATTAAACCTACCTTGGTATCTGCGTTGGGACTTTAATAAACTTAGTTCTTACTCGAGTAAAGTCTTAAGGAAAAGTACTATATTGAAAAAAAGTACCCATTAAACGCTAATTAGGTTTAACAACACAAACTAACCGATAACCGGAAGATAGCAGTTAACCTTTACTGAGAAACGATAGAAACGATACCTACTTACTGCACATAAGTAAAGAAAGTTCTTACAATATCTAAATGAGCACTAAATTAATAAAATTAATTGCGATATAATTGTAAACACGATATGGTATGTACACTCGCGAGCAACGATCCTGGGGGTACATTCCCGATAACCCTTCAATAAGGTCGGTCAATATTATGACATATGTAACTGACGTCACAAAATGGCGTCGAAGAAAGTGGGATGCGTTGCAAAGCACCTTTGACATTTAACACTGAGAATGCTCGGATGTGTTATGTTGTGATGATAAATGGATGACGGATGATAACCTAGGGTTATTTAGGCCATATTTTCTTTTGTGACGTAGTTTATATTACCTACCCTTGATTGCAATTAATTCGGGTTATAATAATGTAAATTTGAAAAGTTTGTTTGCTTGAAGGAACTAGTGATAGAAAGGAAAGGAAGTTTCAAAAAATCTTTCACTGTTATTATATCCTATTTATAAAATAAAGCCATAAGAAACATACGACAGCAGGTCAATCTACCCAAATCTGTCAAATTTAGTAAATCAAACATCTTCCACTATTGTGATAAGGTTGAATATCTATTGAAGAAATTTGACAGATTGAGGTAGGTTGATGTGTCTGTACATTTCATACGTGTCGCGCAGTGGTTCACGCTGAAGTAAGAGCTTATTAAATTTTCAAATAGTTTTTTTTTCGCATATCGAGTATTGTTCAAAGAAAATCAATTCCACGCTTTCATAGAGGCGATTGCTAAATTGACTTTTGCGGCGTTCGTTTGTTTCTGATATTGACAGCCTATTTAAGCCGATCCGCTGTTTAATTGGTCCTTCTAACCGCGTAATTGAGATATTTCTAAATATAAATTTTGGTTAGGGATAACATTTAAAGCTAGTTACCTAAGTATTTGTCATTTGAATATCATACTCATACTCATAACGTTTATTGCATTCCATAATGTACATAAGGTGGAAATATTAGGTATAGTTGTCACAATTATGGACCCTGATGGGCACAGCAAGCTAGTTTGTAGAAGAGAGGAAGTATCATTGTACCTACTGCAGGGAATTCAGGTAAACCAGGCTCGATCAATCCATTCACTGTTCACAAAGTAGACACAATAGTTAAACAATTGATGTGTATCACATATGATTCATGGGGCAGGGAAAGTGTTAATAGAAAGTAGGATTTCAAGGGATATTCTAACTAAAAATTTTAAAGGCCCATACCTATACATTGATAGTTTAGAGTTCATCCGATAGACACGCTCGTATTCTTATTATCAAGCAATTGAAGTAAGTAGTTTACTCCTATAAATCAATGGTATCCTGGTAGTATTTGCGTCATAATGTGTACATATTGTGCGCTATCTTTCAGATAACTATTGTATTTGACGTGCGACGATGTAATTGTGTTTGAAGAACGCATGTTAATTGTTAAGAAATAATTATGTGTTTGTTCCTTATGTAAAGTAAATTGTTGATTAGCCTATGATTTTGCTTTCATTTCCGTTGTCGTAATACATAGGCAAAAATGATCTGATATAATTCTATTGACATGTTTCACTTTCACTCGTAAACCACGGGATAGTGTTTGATGAACTTGTCAGTAAGACAGTAATTGCATCGGAGAGCACGTTAATGTCGGTCCTGCGCCTGATCTCTCTCCGGTCGTGTCGGATTGCCGTCCCATCGGGTTATGAGAGTGAGGGGAATAGGGAGTGCACCTGTGTCTGCGCAAATGCTTGTGCACTATAATATGTCCTGCGCAGCTGGCTGATCTCCTTATGTGAGAACAGCCGCCGTGGCCGATAATCGGCTAGGACGCCATTAATGTAGCTTATAGGCCTACATATTAGAATAACATATAGGCTTCTTTTATCCATATGTGGGAAGTAGTTCTAAATCCCTCGGGACGTGGGTGAAACCGCAGGTGGAAGGTAATAGAACATAGGTACTGCAAAGGTAAAACCGTAAAGGGATTTTCCAATAACGAATCAATGGATCAAAATTACATAACAATACTCTGGTATGTAAACAAACTGAAGATCTCTTATTTATTGCATTGTTGAAAATATATTAAAGGGGACACATTGACATAGCAATGCATATTTTATTAAGTATAAGTCTATGTGCGTAATACAACCACGTATAACAGAACAAAGATGTACCAATAATGAAGGTATGCCTTGTTATCAAAATGATGACGTAAGCACCATCGACGCCGGTAAGTTCGTCACTTGGTAGTACCGACTTAAATGTCTGCGAAACTTTAGTTCCTATTTTAGCCAAATGCATAGCTGGCGCGGTAGCTCTTGACGTGACACTCAGTACTGACAGCACTGGTAAAAGTACATAAATGCTTGTCAATGTGCACGCGTGTGTGAGTGTGACGTTACAAACATTATTAGGTAGCTTCCCAACTGCTGTACATATATTTAAACTCCACGTATCATTGAAACTTACTACGTAGTACGTACGAGTATATTGGTACTAAGGGCATTGCTATCATCACGTGACGTTATCAGTATAGAATAAATCGTTGTTAAGTGAACAATTGGTGCTATATTGTTGTATATTTAGTTCTAGTGCGGATGGGGTCGATGCATTTCCCGCTCGATCTGTGTTAACGCTCCCTAGCTGGGTCAAATGCGCTGTGGTAACGTGATAGGCGGAGCGGGAGCGGGGAAAGTACCTACTTAATACTTTAAGGTGGAGTTTAAAAAAGTGGTTGTCAATTCAGTTGTAAGTAGCATGGGGCGTGAAAATTGCGTCATTATACATGGCAATGATATATCTAAATCAATATTTGAGCTTGATATGAATTACTACCTGCTCCACGCGATTTCATCCGCGTCTCGAGGGAACTACTTCCTACATCCAGATTAAAAGTAAGGCTATATCTGTGTCTGTGTATTTAAGTCGGACTAAATCCCAATTATTTTTGAATTATATTTTGTAGGTATGTTTCACTAAACCATTTTAATATATAAACCTTTTTTCAGTAACCGCTAAACTCTCCGCTTCTCTTACACACTATAACCGAAGCCTAACTCCGAGATAGTTCTTGAGGTCAAGCAGAACGGGGGTGTGGCAGTCGATACGCGAGATATATTTTGTTACTATGGCTTGTGGCTAACCACCTCTGTACTCCTGGGCTCCTGGTATTACAAGAACATTTGTGCCTGAGTGATATACGAAAGTGGCTTATTGTGGCTTAATTTTTACCGACTACTGCGAAAGGGGTTATTTATTGCAGTGAATTTTAAGAGGCATACGGCCAGTTTCATAGGTTCCAGATAAACTTCTAGATAGCTATATGACAAGTTATCCTACAGAAAAGTTGACAAAATTAAAAACAATTCTATGGCTGTATCTGTCAGATACTAGAACCTAGAACTTTATCCGGAACCTATGAAACTGGCCGCGAAAGTTTTTCCTGTTTGATACATTCGAAAAGCTGTTCAAAGAAGTAAAACTATAGGAATTTTCTCTAGTTACTTTCATTTTTAATAAGGTTAAAGACTGATGATGGCGTCCTAGCCGATTATCGGCCACGGCGGCTGTTCTCATATAAGGAGATCAGCCAGCTGCGCAGGACATATTATAGTGCACAAGCATTTGCGCAGACACAGGTGCACTTCCTATTCCCTCACTCTCATAACCCGATGGGACGGCAATCCGACACGACCGGAGAGAGTTTAGGCGCAGGACCGACATTAACGTGCTCTGAACTATATACTCAGCTGCAATTGGTTAAACTGTAAGCCGATCCCAACATATAAAGGCTAGGGCTAGAACCTTTTTTCTCAGTAGTGTACCTCAAATACTTGGAGTATTTGGTGGTGGGCAGTGGGCTGCTCAAGATGGGGATGGCCTTTTTTTCTCAGTAGTATATTCATGAATACTTGAGGTGGTGGGCGGGGGGCTGCTCAAGATCGGGATGGCCTTTTTTTCTCAGTAGTATACTCACGAATACTTGGAAGGTGGTGAATGCGGCGGTGTATCAAACTCCGGGCTGCTTTGTGAAAGTTTCTAAAACCCACAAAGCGATTTCGGCCCGTCCCGGGAATCGAACCCGAGACCTCGTGCTCAGCAGTCGGCTATGCGACAACTAGACCAACGAGGCAGGCAGGTTAAAGACTACACAGGTTCCAAATATAGGCTAGATAGCTATCTGAGAGATACTGCCGTAGAAAAGTAGTCAACAATAAAAACTTTTCTATGGTATGATCTGGAACCCATAAAACTGGCTTTAATTATAACATTTCAAGAACCATACCATCAAATCTGGTTTCCCAGCTTTCAAATCGCAGTCCTTCTAACCGCGCGCCATTTTGCCGACTTGACAAAAACTGATGTATAGCCCTGCAGTTTGTCAACGGGTTTTTATTTCTACCACAAGTCACTGGCAATGGCAATGGCGGAGTGAAGGATCGCCAACGTTTTGCAAAAACCTATTTATTGACATTAAAGGAGAGAGACGTCCTAAGGCTGAAATGATGATGATGATGATGAAAGGAGAGAGAAAAGAATAAAGGACTTAATATTTATCCGTTGTGGGTATTTGTAAAAAGGATGAATCAAATTAAATGCGTTTTCTTTTTATGTGAAAACTTGTTCAATACACATGGTTTTACGCTATCTACATTTTCTGTTATAAAGCTGAAGACTGGAGAGTTTGTTCGTTTATTTGCTTGAACGTGCTAATCTTAGGAACTACTAGACCGATTTGAAAAAAATATTTCAGTGTTAGAGGCTTTCAGCTTTTCATCCGCGTGTGTGAAGCAAATCCCACGGCACGCGGTTGAAACCGCGGGGTAACAGTTAGTAATTTGATATAAATCAGTGAGTCCTAAAGTCCTAAGGTCCTAAAAAGATACTGCTTATCTATACTAATATTATAAAGCTGAAGAGTTTGTTTGTACGCGCTAATCTTAGGAACTACTGGTCCGATTTGAAAAATTCTTTCAGTGTTAGATAGCCCATTTATCGAGGAAGGCTATATGCTACTTTTTATCCGGGTGCGCCAAGTAGCTCCCACGGGACGCGGGTGAATATATTATATAAACCTTACTTATTATTTCGAATTAGATAATTGTGAATTGACTTAAGGTTAAAGTTAAACTTCAAAATAACAAACATAGTAAACCTCTTTGATACTGACTTTTACCAGCTCCTACCAAACACGAGTTTATCAGAGATTTGGCGCAGTCGGCCTTCCAGCTCAGTGAATATTGTGCGATGCGTAAGAACATTGATAAATTATTATTTTATCTGTAACTTAATATCTTGCTGGATCATATAGTTAGTGATCAGATTGACTACTTTATTTTTAAAAGAAACTATAGGCAAAAAGTTGCTTAATTTTTTTTCTTGAAAAGTAAAACTTCTACGGGCAAAAAGTTGCTTAATTTTTTTCTTGAAAAGTACCTACAACTTTTCTGAGCTTTCTTGCAAGTTAGGATCATAGGCTACAATCGTGCTTGAAATACTTGAAGGACTTGATTATACCGGCCAGTTTCACAGGTGCTAAATAAAGTGACAGATAGTGCCAAAGAAATGTTGTCAGAAAAATTATCTGTAAAATTGGCTGTTAAAGTCATAAAATACTACTGGAAACACGTTAGCAGGTGTTTACATAATTCTTTCACACACCTTTGAAGTTATGGATACACGCGTATCAGAAGTTCCGAGAAATGACGGAACATCTTTTGAAGCAAATATTATGTAGATTGATAGGATGGGCCTATTTCTTTTGTTTGTTATTGTACATGAAACATTTCTTTTGAAACCTTCCTTATTACTTACTAGCCGTCTTCCCGCGGTTTCACTCGCGTCCCGTGGCAATTACTGCCCGTACCCAGATAAAAAAGCCTATATTGTTTCTCAGGGTCTATTCTATCTCTGTACCAAATTTCATCAAAATCAGATCACTGGTTTCGGCGTGAAAGCGTAACAGACAGACAGATTTACTTTCGCATTTATAATTTTAAGTAAGGAAGTGGGGACTAGCCGTTTTCCCGCGGTTTCACTCGCGTCCCGTGGGAATTACTGCCCGTACCTGGATAAAATATAGCCTATACCTAGCACTCACGAATAATGTAGCTTTCGAATGGCGAAATAATTTTTAAAATCGGTTCATTACTTCCAGAGATTACCCCCTACAAACAAACATAGAATCAATTTTTACCTCTTTATAATATTAGTATAGAAGTATAGATTTGCTTTTGTTTACTCTTACCCAACTGCCAAGAAAGGTTATGTCTTTGTAAGTTGGTAACTAAAATATTTTACTTTTATACATACAATATTGATAAGTCTCGAGTGTCTGCAATGCAATTTGCACTCTAACGCGAGTACTGAGGGTACAAATTTCAGTAGCACCAAATGGCTTATGGTTGATGCAAGCGCCTGTTTTGCAACGACTGTTTAAATTTTGAACACTATGCAGTGGCGATAAAGTTCAATATGCTTTATTTATTTACAGTAGCATCTAATAAGACCTCTTCGTATTTTTCATAGTTTACTGCTGCGAAGTTCTATGAAAAATAAATGTGAAGTTTACAAATCTGTATTAACATTATGAAATATTTGAAATAGATAAAAAAAATCTTTATTTTTCCAAATAAGTCTATTGCATTGGTCCATATTTCGCGCCTAATTTAATTCTAAAACAGTTCATCTACCCGTGCGTTAAAAATCTTTATCAAATAATTCCGAATAACTTCAACTTAATAAATGTCTTCACGTCCACTGAAATTACTTCCCAGTCAACCTTAAAACTAATGCTATAAGGTTCAACATCGTCTGCAGTAATTGGTCGATAATACCTTACTTAATTAGACTACTATCGAGATACGATTTTGAAAAGAGAAGACGCGAATCGCGATGGCTTCGCAAATGAGTCTTTGATAAAGGTTGCTAATTTGACCCCTGTCTCATTCGGATTATTAGATTTTTTGGGCCCCGAATTACTGAAATGTCCTTGTCAAATTATTATTTGATGCACAGGAAAGATTTTACTTATACTGTAATTTTCTAGCTTAGTAGTTACATTAGGTAGTTATGTGTTTTCTCGTTTTCTCTCTATACTGCAACATGATTTTAATACGGACTTTGCGAATTGCAAATTAGTCTATAAGAATTGTATCTATTAACTTTGTGACTCATAGTGTTTTTGTGGAGACTAGAACTTGTTATTATTTCTGAACTTACTGCCTGGTTGGCTCAATAATAACCAACAAAAACTTTTGAGCGCTGTTGATTTTTTTAACTCCGAGAAAATCGAAGAATTTTTTTTACGTTTCTGTTTATAATTCTTAAAGAAATGTGTTCAAAGCTCAGCGGAAATCAAACAGAATGTTGGCAGCAAAAATTATACAAAACTTAGGACCTACATAAAAGTTCCGCCATATTTGTTTTAAAATGTGATCACGTTCCGCGGTTTACTTGGCTAAGTACACAGATCCAAAACAAATAGGATGAAGTACGCTAAAGCTATTACTGGAAGTGCCAGAAGCGAGATTATACGGCCCACGCTTTGCCAACGCGTGGGAAACCGAGATAGTTACAAAGATCAATATTTTAATAAATACCAATCAATTCTCGTTGGATAAAACGGTGTTTAACTTGGATATTAGCATATAAAAGGTATAAATAATAATCTTAGCATTAATTATGAAGATTGTCGTCATCAAGTAAAAAGTTACAAAATATTTTGCTCTTAATCTTATTTAAATGAACACCTGGCGAAAAATAGGTGTATTTTACAAACTAAGAATGGTATCATATTCAGATTACGAAAGGTCACTTGGACATTAATTTTATATCTTTGTTACTATCAGTTCCGTTTATAAATTCAAAAGTTAAAAAACATTCTATAATTAAATTCACATAAACAACAGCTTCGAATGTTTGGAACGTTCGAATTTTAAATTTAGTTTTTTTATTTATGGCTTGCATGTTATTTATTGTGCAGCCTTTTTTCTTATTTTTTTATTTATAGAATAAAACGAGAATTTATTTTCGAAACAATGATTTGTTTTCCTAATAGAATAAAAATAGAGAAATAATAAGATGGTGTTTGTGAGCAGTGATCGCTCGCTTACTTAGTACCGATTCAATGGGCTGGCAACATGGCTGCCCACATCAGTCTGGCAATGCTTTGATACCTCTGTATTCAGTCTACTCTGTACCATTCCATCTATTTAGCGGCCTTTTGTGAATTATTGTGTTATCATTCGCTTTGTTGAAGCTATTATTGTATTTTTCGACCTATTTTTACAAATAAACAATTTCTATTTGAAATTGGGCCGCATAAAATTTTATTTAAATTGGCGAATGAATAGATAGTTTATAAACTTGATCAAATGATGTGAATAAATACGATATTTTTAATCAAAGTTGGGAACAATTTTTATAATAAGGCAACATAGATAGTCAAAATGAAATCCGGCTTTGAATTTCGAATCCCGTTGGTCTTCTAAAAAAAGTCAGCCATCAAAAGGAGCAATGACATTGTCACAACTAGTAAGCAACTAATTATAATTCTACGAAAAAATAATTTAATATGAATTAATATCATTCATTAGCAATTACGTAACGACAGACAAATTCCTAAACATATTACACAATTTATATTAGATAAAAAAACAACAACTAGGTACCTATTAAGGTTGGGCAAACCAGTTTTTCCAAATGACTGGTCAAGACGACTCTGGTTCAAAATTTCGTTGGTTACCGCTTCAATATTTTAATGATAGGCCTACGACCTTAACCGACGTGTTTTGGAACGTGGCCTTCTTTTTTTTTAACTGGTTTGGTAGAAGTAGGCGATCTTTTTGGTTAGTTGTAGGGTTTTTTTAAAGAATACCATTCTTAAGGTCACTTGAGAGAAAAAAACTAAAACCTCTGTTTTTTACGGGGACATTATTTTTTTTTATATTTCGATAATAGTCAAAAATCCAAGTATTTTGACTTTTGAGTATCATCGCATCATCAAAAATTATCGTATCATTATTAGAAATTAGCACGAACTAACACGAATATATTAGTAAAAAGCAATACGAATAGATGACATAATAATGTAAATAACATTTAAACACAAAGTTCATACAAGATAATGCAGTGAAACACAAGTTTATGTTAATAATTACATAATTAATTAATTAATGCACAAACCAAATATGTCAAGAACGTGTATCAGACTAAACAAACGACAAACATTAAGTAAGTATATCTATCTATACTTATAATAAATCAGTAGAGAGGTGAATTCTGTACATGAAATATATTTCCAAAATAACTATCGGGGGGTGATTAGGGATCGATACTGATGCCAAAAATGCTGTCAGTAGAATTCTTGTCTGTCTATTATAACCGTTATAAAAACAAAAACTTCTCGACGGATTTTAACGAAACTTGGCACAATTATTATTCATACTCCTGAGCAGGTTATAGCATACTATTCATCACGCTACAATCAATAGGAGTAGAGCAGTGAAGGGAATCTTTGATTATGGTGAGCCGTTGTCGTTGGCATAAGCGACATGATCCGCGAACGAAGTCGCTGGCAGAAGTTAGTCTACAATAACGTCATTTTGTGAAACCGTGAAACGCATCTCATTATCTATGCTTACTGGGGCCCAAGTTCACCAACAACTTAAACGACAGTTTTCTTAAAACAATTGTTTATAAATATTCACGTTCAATTTACAAAGTAAACGCTTGTTTTAGGATGAACTGACGATTACGTTGACGGTGAAAATGGGCCCCAGTACCATAGATAGTTCAATTCTTAAAAAGTTTCTGGAAATAGTAACAGAATTCTCAGTCTGTGATTACGTTTGATCTTCTATATCACAGAAAGTGCTGAAGCCAGCCCCAACATAGTTGGGAAAAGGCTAGGCAGATAGGTCACAAAAACTACTGAATTGATTTGGATGTAATTAGGTAAGCAGATTATTGTGAAGGATGACTAATATCTATACATATGATAATAGGCGGGTAAACACGTACTTACCTTTTTGTATGTACTTACCTCTTTGTACGTATGTATGTAATTTTTCTACGATCGTTATCAATGAAAACAAAACACATAGGAAGTGGTGAAGGGCGGGCGTTTTTGGGGCTGTCGTTTGTAAACTTGACCTTCAAAAAGTGCTGATTTTCAGCCTACTTTGAATAAATGCTTTTTTGATTTTTTGATTTTGATTAAAACATTATCTTGTTTTACACGCAGAATACATAATTATTGAAATTATCTGCCCTACTATCATATTTTAGAAGATAAACGGAATTTGATATTATGTAGATTTTTATCATGAATTATATTTGAATAACACATTTGATTTCTATCGTCCTTGTTAGTTTTTGTATTGTAAGATAACATTTAGAATTTAATATACGTTGTTTATTTGATAACGAAAGGTTAATTAATTTTATTGGTTAAGATCAATAGATTCTAAACTGGATAAAGTTCACTAAAAACATACTAATGCATAGTTAAGTAATAAATAAGAATTTTGACTATAAAAGACATAGATATGATGTCATATTTAACGATTGCGTGATGGAAATAAAATGCTATCCAAAATGCAGACGATATAAAGGTCAAAAGTGTACTATGTTTAAAAAATTGATAACCAAAATAAAAACAAAGTATTCCAAAACTTATTTTTAAAACCAATAGTTAAAAGATTTACGACTTAATTCACAGGTTCCAGATAAAGTTCTAGATAGCAATCTGACAGATAATACCATATAAAGTAATCAAAATTAAAAACATTTATGTAGCATTATCCGTCACATAGCTATCTAGAACTTTATCTGCAACCTGTGAAACTGGCCCTTACACTGTTTCAAATAACAAGTCCCTACAAAGAAACAAACAATATCTTCATGTTTTTTTGAAACGCGATTCTAAATTCGAAATCGTTCCCTACGCCTCGTTTATAAGGCATCTATAAAGTCTATAAGACTGGCCACACAGAACTATTGTAGTGCAACCTCCTTGCAGTGTTCGATCCTCCGTAATGAGAAACTCGTGCATTGTCCGCCTGTACTGCAGGCATTTCAAATATTTACCACAACTTGCACAATAGCGGTTATATCCGCAATATACGCTTTGTGGGTAGTTTTATACTGGCACGACATTTTATAAGGATATGTTATAGCTTTCTTAACTTTTCAGCTGTATTATTTAGGTACTTACGAAGTTTATTTGCCTGATACATTTTATCATAATCGTTCCCATACATTTTTACCAGTAATAAACCTTCACCCTTTTAAACCCCTTAAGCCAAAAGTTAAGTATTTAGAAACCCGATTTGCGATCCACGTTTTGCGATTTCAAAACTGTCAGAAAAATCTAATAGGTTTTCAAGCTAATTATAAATTTATCTGACGCAGTTATCTCAAATTTATCATTTTAAGAACCAGAATTATGGCCTACCTACAGAATCTTTATAATTAAATATCAAATGTCAAACCACATTGGACGGCTTGTGTGTGTCCACCTGTCCTAAATGTGAGTTGACCCTTATTAAAAATATTTACCCAAAATATCTGGATAACGCGCCATGAAGTCTTGCTTAGCCCTTATCACTTCGAGCCGAATCTGATTCTCCATCGGCGCTTCCAAGGCTGAGAAGACCAGCGCTCCTGACGCCAAGTAGACAATATAGAAGACCACGTAGAACAAGAGCAGACAAGTGAACCTCGCTTTTCCAAACAACCTGCTCGTTGCTATCAAGGGCTGGAAAGGGGGATGTTCCTCTTCGTACAAAATTTCTCTCTCAACCACCATTTTCTTGTGGTAAGGGAACAGTTGGCTGTGCACGATCATGTCGTCATCACTCCTCGAACTCATGCTCCCGTAGGAGTGGATCCGCTTATACTTGTTCCCAGCCTGCTTCTCCATTTTCAAAAAGTTAATGTCAAACAATTTTAAACGCGCGAAACCAATAAAAACTTTTTTCTTTCAACAAATCAAAAATCCATAGTCATTTTTAAAAGCATATTCCAAAATTCGATATTTGAATAACCAATAGAAAACAAAACACGTACGCGGTGCACTTAACCTAGCCGGCTTGTCGATAGTCCACGGGGTTCCAGAACGCAAACCGAAAATCCCGGAACTTACGGGTTATTGGTCAACTGTACTTAAAAAACCTCTTGGGATGGTTAGGTTCAACGAAAAGCGCGAATATTTCCGTCACTTTAGTATCCCGGCGACAATTTTCAAGTTTGAATATCACCATTTTGATGCATTTTAGAAGCACAGGTTGGGTTTAAATATGGCGGAAGCCTTAGGACCGTGCGGTGTAGACGTTGGGCGTAGTGGTCGCGACAGAGACCGTGGGTTGACTGAGCGCATGAGTCGACTCCCCGATAAATTAAAAGTAAACGCTTCTATTGGGTGCGTTGTCGCTTCTTATTTGTAAAGTACCCAAGATAATGAGATTGTGATTATCACGGAGTAACTACACGCTGTTTAAATAACGTTTTAATCGTAACGACGATGTTCGTTGCGTTGTCATAATAGTGTTATTTAAATTAAATAAGTGATAAATGTTAAATAATATTTTTATGATGTGTTGTATTAATTTGAATAACTTATCAAATTAGCAATTTATGATACCTACTACATAGATCTAGGTTTTTTTAAGCGACTTTTGTTTTCATTTAGTTGCAGAATGGCGTAGATCGCTTTTTTATAAACTACTAAGTAGTTGTTTCATGCGCTATCACCCGCGTCCACCCGAACCACTTCTCTGCAACCGGATAAAAAATAGCATATCTTTTCTCAAGCTGTGTAGGTTAGGTATCTACCTATGTTCTACATTTAAATGGATTTAGTTTTACGTGAAAGCAGTAAGAAAATATTTTAGAGAACGGGTAAAACCACAGGCTAAGCTAGTAATAATATAAATACGTTCTGTTTGAATGTTTGTTGAAGAGAGCTTCAGTCGCGAAGTTACTTCAAGTTTCGCAGAGAGGATAAGAACTCGTTATGAAACGTAAATAAAGAAACGACTGACTTCTTAAGAAAGATATCAGGAAATCTGAGACTCTCCACTTTTATTTGGGTTGAAATAATTGGAGGAATGTTACGAAGTAGGACTTTAATTAGTTTTGTGTTTAAATATTTCTTTTTTTGATGGTTTGTGGTCTTTAATTTCGTGATAATCCGTGAGGTGGACATTCGACGATTTATTTTTAGTTGTTTTATGGTATACACATTTACCTAAATGGAAGATGGTTAGGTTTCAGTTAAAGCAATAGTAATTCAGCTGCATCCGTTTTCTGCCTTTTTTTATATTAATAAAATCATCATCATTATAATCTGAATGAAGCCACAAAACAGCCAGTAAGTAATTCGTCGTCCCCAAAAATTACTTCAAATGTTGTACAGACGAGAGTATGTCGACTTACCCGAATCGGTACAATTTACCAGTCAAACATTGTTGCAGATTGTCTGCAACAGTATTGCAGAAATTTGACAGATTGTGGTGACTTGATGTGTTATCGTATTTTATCTTTCCAATAAAATTTATAATGGAGTCCTGTATAATAGACAATAAATAATATTAGATTTTCTAGGCTGGTAACCCTAAGGGTAAGTGGCCACGCGTTGGCCCCACGACACTTGATACGGTAAAAGTTCAAATACCTTGGTATATAAGTGGTTTTATATGTATATCGTATCAATGTAGGGTTCCTATCTTTAAGTTATGTATAGGTTTTCCTGCTGATTATAAAGTATAAGCTGTTCTGAGGGAAATACCAATAATTAAAAATGTCTTAGGTATATCCAGCTCCAGTTTGCATTTATTAATATTATCTGCCTAGCCTTTTTCCAACAACGTTGGGGTCGGCTTCCAATCTATCCGAATGAGGCCGAGAACCAGTGCTTTACATAGAGCGACTGCCTATTTGACCTCCACAACCAGGGCGACCGGATCCCCCTTGGTGAAACTGGTTAAGAGACTTACTGGCTTCTTACTACCCGTAACGACTGCCAAAGATGTTCAAATGAAAGCCGGGACCCATCTTATTGTGTCATCCATCCACGGACCGCGCCAAGTGACGCTTAACCTTATGATTACGTTCAAACTAACTGCGGAATTCAATATTCTGTCTAACTCTGGATTTGCTCACTAGGGGCAGGAATTTGACATGAGCCCCATGCAAGTAATGTCAAATTCCTAACTCTAGTAAGCAAATCCAGAGATATTAGATAGGTTATTGGGAACGGCCGTTAAAGTACATAAACAAGATGGAAGTTAATTTATTAATTGCCAACATCAAAGCGAACTACGCAATAACGCAATATAATTATCTTACGCAATTAATCAGCTTTTACCACCATAAGGAAAGTGTCATGTTGCACTGATGCATCTTACGTCAATGTGTTATCAGTACACAGAGCATGATCCTATCACGTATGTATCCCTTATCAGGGGCCTGTCAATATTTGCACTTGTACTTGTAAGTGCATTTGGTACAGACGCCAGCACGGTAACCTACCACAATCTGTAAATTTTTTGCAATAGATTTTCAACCTTATCACAATAGTGGTAGGTTAATGTTCGATTGGTAAAAATTTACAGATTCGGGTAGGTTGGCCTACCGTCATCTGTACGCAGTTGATTGCTAGATGTTTTAACTAGATAGCCTAGGTAGTTAGGTTTGGTTCTAGTAAATGCGTGTGGGCATGTAGGTCATGATGTGCGCTGTTTGGATGTTTTTCCTCAACCTCGCTCTAATGGCTGAAAGCTCTTTTATTAAACAGCTTTTATTTTACGAGTGATTAATATTTTGCCTTTATGATTGACACTTTAGAAAAAAATATATTCATTTATTCTCTCATTGCGAAAGTTTACCTTAACTTTAATATTGTATTTATGTACTTAGCATTCGGTATTATAAAGCCTTTAATTTCGTAAAGTTATACACATATTAAATCACAAGGTGACTATTGAATTGTGTATAAAAGTTCCAACGACGTTATCATCGTAGGAGAGGGCATGGATAAGCTACTCTCACTTAACTTAGGTAACTATACCTACTAATGATTACTAATTGCTAATACATAGCTTAAGGTCAAGTGACTTCTAATGCATCGGTATAGAGTGCATCGATAGGTCAGGACAAGATTCTAGATTGTAGGTACCATGTATGCAATTATTGTGATACTGACACGCATTGCACTTTGCACTGAACGTGTGGGTAAATACTTTTATTTTCTTATTCTTACTGCACGTGGATGGTTTTGTTTTTCGAAGAATCGATGTTTGTTTATGTAGTTTGTCAACAATTATTTTTAGAAATATGATATCTACCCAAATATTACCTGAATATAATTTAAGTCGGATCTTAAGGTCAGCGGTCATTCGTATTATAAACATTGGCCACCTTATGCATGTTAAAATATGTTCTTGAAAAGGTCCGACTTCAACTTTATTTGAGACGATGCCGATGGTTTAAACCTAGTATTAAAGTCGGTACTTTTACCACTAGGTACAGTCAACTCCAAAAGTCGCTATACATATCCAAAGTGCCAAAACTGCTACACAACGTACGCTCCATAAGTTGGTATACAACATACACTCCAAAACTAGCTATACATTCTAAAAGTTCAAAAGTAGCTAAACACTCAACTGCCAAAATTAGCTGCACAACCAAACCGCCAGAACTCGCTACACNCGCCATAACTCGCTACACACCCAAGGCGCCAGAAGTCGCTACACAACCAAAACGCCTAAAGTAGATAAACAACAATAAATCGAAATGTGTTGATGCCAGGAGATTAGAGAGCATATTTTTTTTATTCCTACAGACGAGGAAAGGTATGTAAGTTCAAAGTATGAAACTATAAAAATGTATTTTAATTTTACGAGAGCAATTTGAAAAAGGTGATATTTTATTTGTTGAAATATTTTAAAGATTTTACTGTCACATAAGTGGGCAAGGTCTAAAACCATTTTTACCGTCCGAATCGTTTAAATTGATCCACTCATTTCGAAGATAATTGAGATATTTTATTCTACAAACTTCTAACTACTTAAGTTAGGCAAAATGTGAAAATATTGTTAAATGTAATGATGTTTTTGTAAAAGGTTGCGGCATATCGAATTGATGACTAACTGCTGAATTCAATAACCTATCTATCTGTTGATTTGATTACTAGAGATTGGAATTCGACATAACTTGTATGGAGCTAATGTCAAAATTCTATCTCTAGCAAGCAAATCAACAGATAGGTAGCTTTAGAAAACAGCCATTAGTTAGTTTTTAATTGCCACAACTGGCAACTGTTGAATACTAAGAGATATTTACTCGACTTCAACAAAAGGAAAAGGTTCTCAATTCATCGTCGTCTTTTTAGGGTTCCGTACCCAAAGGGTAAAACGGGACCCTATTTCTAAGACTACGTTGTCTGTCTGTCTGTCTCCGGGCTGTATCTCATAATCCGTGATAGTTAAAAAGCTGAAATCTTCACAAATGATGCATTTCCGTTGCCGCTATAACGACAAATACAAAAAAAAAACATTAAGGACCCCCCTTAATGTTTTATATATAATAAACATACAATAAACGTGTGAAACCGCAAATAATTCAATTCATTCTTATATTTGTATGAAAAACAAAGTTATTTTTTTCTGTCCGAAAAATGTAGGCATT
>NWSH02000437.1:1647499-1673057 GCA_002382865.2 Heliothis virescens | reverse complement strand
GTCGCCTGCCGCAAGCGGTTTTGTAAGGAGCGAGCGGTAACGAATCGCTCTCTGCGGGCAGTCAGGCGTATATAACGATCTTCCTGTGATGTGGTTGCTCGAATCCTGCCTGATCCTCGTCTCCTGGTGACACTCCCAGTCTCTTGAAATCGATTCCAAGCATTCTGGATCGCACGTCGTGAAAAACCTAGCTGCAGAGCTACAGAACGCTGAGAATGGCCCTCCTGAATCAATGTGATGGCTCTAGTTGTGGTCTGCAGGTCCATATGTCTTCGAATCCTCGGCATTGTTCTCTCAAAATGTTAATTCACGCTTAAACTTAGCAAAGTTTGTCTAATCACGAAGCAATCCAAAGTTGAACTGACTCAAAAGTTAAAAAATAAAGTCTTAAAATAGGGTAAATTCAAGTGGTTAAACAAAACTAACACATTCTACCCACTTAAAAAAAAGATGCAAGTGGTATTGTCGCATTAGTGTTTGTTAACACTTTAGTGAACACCACAAAAAAGAATTAGCCACTTAGGATCGCTTTAAAATTATAAAATTGAGTGAGACTTCAAAATAATCAAGTGGCCCTTATTTTGTTTTGACTAGTATATGATGATGATGCAGATATAGATGATGATATATTACATTATTGTTGCCGCTATAACCACTATAATATAGCTACTGAAAACTAGAACAAAATACATATTTTATGGGCTCCCATATAGCAAACGTGATCCTTCTTCGTGCGCGAGTCTGATTCGCATTTGGCCAGTTTTAAAAGATGCGCAGTAAACTTTTACTTCAATGATATGTAATGTAGATTACAATCCTTTGAATCTATACACTACTTGTCTGGCTCTAATTACATATTGACGCAGGTAATGAGCACGTGGGCAATTAGCTAATTAAGATGACAATTACCTTAATTAACAATTAGTAATAAGATGCGCGCATTGCTATTATTACACAAACATTTGATTGGCATTTGTATTGATAATTATTAATTATCAGACTAAGTAATTAGAATTCTTTAAAATCTGCACTGTCTGTCTTTTAATAAAAACTGCATGCTACATTATTTTTTATCTTCCAATCTCAATATTGTCTATAGATGCATTTTCATTCGATATTTGAATCAAAGCGTGCCAGTGCCATGATGCACCGATTTGAAATTCGAATAGCAAATACTGGCTAGTTGTGCAAAGCTCGATGAAGTTTATTTTGATTTCCCTGCGGATTGAGTTGTGGGGCAGTCCTATTAGTGCTACGTGTAGATAATTCTACTACGACCGATAAAGTTTAAATAACTACCTGATATATAGTGCCATAGTAATGTTTTTAATTTTGACTTCTTTTCATCTGTCTGATAGCTATCTAGGACTCTATCTCGAATTTATGAAACTGGCCTTTGTTAGTGTGCTACGTGTAGATAATTCTAACAAACTTATTTAGGGCCACGTCGAAGCTTAATAACTTGTTTTATCACGTTTTTTGTGTTGTTAGTAAGGTTTTTTGTTAGCGTCCAGTATTAATGTGTGGAAAACTCACATGATAAAATGATGTCCCTATCTACTTAAGTCTTGATAAGTATAACAACCCAGGCTATCACGTAGGTAAACGTTATAAATCTGTACTAATATTATAAAGCTGAAGAGTTTGTTTGTTTGTTTGTTTGAACGCGTTAATCTCAGGAACTACTGATCGGTTTTGAACAATTCCTTCAGTGTTAGATAGCCCATTTATCGAGGAAGGCTATAGGCAGGGTTATATATATATTAGCAGGGTGCGCGGAGTAGTTCCCACGGGACGCGGGTGGAACCGCTGGCCGAACTAGTTAAAGATATTATTGAACCTTTCATATAATTAGAATCTGTAGCTATAATAGGATATGTTAAACTAACCAAAACTAAACTGCCTTCCTAAAATAAACTCAGACATATTATTCTAATTAAGCACAACCCACATCGATTCAAACGTAACAGTCTAAAACGGGCCTGCAAATCTGGCCTGAATTTTAGCGTAGAAATGCTAACAAATTTAGCCATGCCCACGTCATTGCTGAGAATAAACTGTAACCTTTTTAGTGCCGGGAGGGTAGGGTCAGGCTGCAATTTGTAGATACGGATGCTGTCTCCGCGTTCAAATAAAGAACGGATGTGATGCCTTCGATTTTTTAAAAGGTCGGTTTTATAAAGTGAAATTGACTGGCTGGTTGTAGAAACTGGAACGCAGGTAATTTTAAAAAGTTCTAAACAGGCTCGATGGAACATTTTAGAACACATGTAGTTTGGTGGTTATGTCAAATTAAAACAAACACCCATACGGAAGAGAATAGTTGATTTGTTTGTCTTTTCATAAGTAAATGATCTGTTTAAAAGTTTGCTTAAAATGTATGCTTTACTAGCTTCTGCCAGCGCTTTCACCCGTTTCTCGAAATAACTATTTCCCGCACCCGGATAAAAAATAGCATATATGTTATTCTGATATATGAGCTATATTACTGCCAAGTTTCATCAAAATCCGTTCTTCCATTTACGCGTGAAATAGTAACAAGCATACATACCTCCTCACAAACATCGAATATGATAAATCAATTCTATAATTACCTACCCAATTTAACTATTAGTTTATTAATAACTCTTCATCATAACAAACAATATTGCACAAGCTTTTACCAGTAACGTTAAAAGCAATTTAAATCTCTCACAGTAAACTGTTGACCAATTTCAGATAAAATTAACTCAAAAACTATTTATAACGTAAAACGCTGAAGTTCAGCACATCCCGTTAATGCATGGTATTGATTTTATATTTTCAGCTTGCAATTAATAGCATTTATTATTAGTAGACGAGGGAACTACTTCTCGAATCCAGATAAAAAGTTGCCTATATATTATTCTGATATAAAAGCTGTAAGGTCTTTTTTCGTCTGAGACACAGGTTCAACCTGGTTCAGGCAATTAAAATAATAACAAAAATTTTATATTTTTGTAGCACTTTGATATATGAATATATGATTTGATTTGATTTTGATATTACGATAAAGTTTCATCAAAATCCATCTTGTAGTTTTTGGATGACAGAATATTAATAGCATAGAATATCTACTTGGTTCCACCAGCAATTTTACCCGCAATTCCTTAGATCTACTGAGTAATCCTGAATAGAGTATAATCTTTAACTTTCTTCTACCAATGGGTAACCTAATACTGAAATATTTTTAAATCGGTCTAAGTCGTGGTGGCCTAGTGAGTAAAGCACCAACCTCTCAAGTATGAGTGTGTGGCTTCGATTCCAGGTCAGGCAAGTACCAATGCAACTTTTCTAAGTTTGAATACTTTCTAAGTTTATTCTGGGCATCATTGGCTGATTAAAGATGAAGGAAAACATCTCGACGAAACTTGGAATATAGAATCTGAAATCACCAACACGCATTGAGCAAGCGTGCTGGTTGACGTTCAAGCCTTTTATATGTATGTGAGAGGAGGTTTGTGTCCAGCAGTGAGCGGACGATAAAAAGGCTGATGATAGGGTTCAGGTAACGAAGGAACTCTGTTCCTTTGTATTGGTGAGGTGTAGTCTGTAGACGCATAATAGAAATGCGGGGCTTAGATGCATCCGGCGTTTGTTTGCCGGACGGATGTNTACTACTACCTACTACCTATCTATAGTTCACGAGCTTAGCGGATTCAAAGAAACAAAACAACATACTCAGTTTTATAATGTTTGTATAGATTTTATTTAACCACCACGAAGCATGAATCCATTTAGCTTTTTGACATGTGTGGTAGATAAAATCTCTTTATTATTTATTTTCCAGAAAACTTTGCTCATTTCTACAATCACGAGTTAAACCCACTCATTGGTCTTATTTTTAGATAATAATATTTCCTCGTATCGTTGTTCATTCTATATTTAGACTTAAAAATAAATTCTCGCAATCAATCCTTTTAAAAAGGAACTCAGTTTTAAAACAAAACAAAAAAAACATCGGCTTTATGAAACCGAGTATTACAGCCCACACAAACCACTTCTTTGAATAAAACTAAAGAGAAAATGTTCATGAAAGTTTTATTCATTCAAGAATAACTTCTAGGAAAAGATTTTAATTAATATTCATCAATTTCTGAGTTCTGATCACGTTGTAAATAGTCCTACGCGTTAACGCAATCTATTGTTGAGGAACTTTCTAGAAGTTGTAATATTAAAATGGAACTATTTTATGAAGGAAAATATAGTTTGCAAAGTTGTATAACCATCGGTTCGGGTAGGAGGCCCAATTTGGTTAGGTATAGAAAAAATACAAATCAGGATGAAACTGGCATATAATGCGAACATTAAGAAAAAAAAATGTAACTATTTTGCCTTTTCGCGGAAAAAACTACCATATACATTTATCCCTTCAAACTTAAAACAAAAACACTTATTATATTTTTTAGAAACACATGCGTATTTTTCCCATGAGACTTAAACGCATTTCAAAGCCACCCTTGAAAAGATAACTTTCACCTTTCAACCGCATCCAAAACCAATTCAAGAGCTACGGTTAAACTGTCTCTCTCTCAAGTCGGTTCTTCATGTCTGAAGATCGTGGTCGTGGTGGGTCAGTCTGGCACGTACAAATTGTCTCCATCGGCTCCTATCTGTGGCAATGCTCACAACATCGTAGAACTTGGTTCCTTTCGTGCCCTTGAGTTGGTCAGACCATATTGTCTGCGAGCGGCCTCTGGATTTTTTTCCCTCTGTGTTCCCAACAATGATCAATTTTTCGAGGCTGTCGTCTCCGCGTATGAGACCAAAGTAGCTCAACACACGTTGATAGCACGTTGCCGAGAGGCGTTACTCGATTTTGAGTTGGCAAAGGATTGACACATTTGTGCGTTTTGCAGTTCAGGGAATTCTCAGCATCCGCCTCCAGCACCACATTTCAAATGCATCAATCCTTTGTCTTTCTCTTGCTTTAATGGTCCATGTTATCACTCCGTATAAAAATATCGGTTAAACTGTACACTCCCATAATTTTGCTAACCTAACTTAAAAAACACAGGTGAGTTCCGTACCTAAAACTTAGAGAGACGTTAAGTAAGCTATACATTAACATGAACGCTGTGACAGGCATCGCGAATACTCGATGGAGCTATTATCAGCTTCCATTAGCTGCCATCAGTACGGTGTAAGGTGTACTGTGTCGAAGTGCTCATGGTTTGCTGTTTACAGAGTTTAATTTACAGGAAAAACAATGTTTAGGTAATAATTTTTTCGCGATTTTACAGCAGAATGAAAAAAAATCGGTTAAAAGTGTGGAGAATTTAATATATTTACATTTCTTATCAAGTAGCTTCTGCCAGTGGTTTCACTCGCTTCCCGATGTAACTACTTCCCGCACTCGAATAAAAATTAACCTATGTGTTATTTTGATAAATAAGCTATATTACTGCCAAGTTTCATCACAACATAAACATACATATGCATTATTTTTTTTTTTTATATCGATGGGAAATCATCAGTATGACCCCTCCCGCTGTGGGTGACAGCGGAAGGGAGTGTCAGACTTTTACTGACTTAAACCCACCGTGTTCCTTCGGGAGCCCTTTGTGTGCCAGGGCCGCGGTAACTCTTTCGAGCAGCCCCGACGGGCTCTGGCCCTAGTGGGCTTCGCAGATACATTTATTATAAACTTTCGCATTTATTATATTAGTAGGAATAATAATTATTAATTCTAAATATCATTTCAATTGATTTAGCTATTCTATTGTGAAAATAAAACAGACAAACTTTAGATTTACACTTTAAATTCCAAAGATATTCTAAGTAAAATTTTCCGTTGAAGTAGATCTTTCCGTTGCCATGGCAACACCTGAGCAGTGGGCTTAGCACAAATCCCTAGCTTGGCCTTGTATTCAATACATCACGTCGCGACATTGCCATTGTATGGTGAGACGAGGAATAGACGAAAATATACTCTAATTCTAGAGCAGTAAAGCTTGAAATACCCTGGTGGTAATCAATTTCGTAAACGTTGAGATATGGTGAGAAAGTAGTAAGAATTTAACAGCTTTGATCTAAGACTAGGCTTTACAATAAAAAAAAAACAAAGGAAAATGTATTGACTGGAGGAAGAATGTTTATCTTAGTGCTTAAAAATCTTTTACTGTTAACTCATAGAATTTCCACATACTTTTTTGGTTCTAATTCATTGCTGAAACTTAACAGAACATCAAATAGAACTTCTGTAATATTATTATGTCATGTACAGACAACAGCCCATCAAGTTACCACGATCTGTGAAATTTCTGCAATAGATTTTCAACCTTATCACAACAGTGGTAAGTTAATGTTTGACAGATTCATATACGTTGACCTGATGTCGTCTGTACTTATTCTTACAGGTGAGTCTGTAACAGGTCTGTCTGTGTAAGAGATGCGAAGTAATTCTGATATTAATCTTGGAATAACAATTTGTCTGTCGCACTTGTTATTTATTTATTGTTAAGTAGGTATATCTGCTTGATTGTGTGTTCATATTAAATGTATCTTTAGCTTTCATAGTTTGGTAGTATACGTGCTGTTTTGTAGGATGTTTTTATAAAAAAGACATTCATTACATACATTTCATTACATACATTCACATAATAAATTCATAATTTTGCATAATTCTTCAGTGTTTGCACACAAAATATGAATTGATCTTAATTGTACTTTGGACTTAATTGATAAAGCTGAAGTGTTTCTTTGTTCGTTTGAACGCGCCAATCCTAAGAACCACTTGTCCAACTTTCCGAGTATAAAATAGAGTCCTCAAGACGCGGGTGATAACACTGGCATAAAGTAGTTTCATAACAATATATTTCTTCCAGCCTAAACACTAGAAAAAGAATAAACTTTTGTATTTAGAACATTAGAACCCCGGTTACGTTCCAACTGACAGCTGGCCCTCCGAGACAAACCATCCGAAAAGGTTTTATAAGATTTAACACGCAACTGAAGACGTTCCGTTTCATGGGAATAACAAAAAATCCGTTTCCCGGTACATTTTGTTGAGTCTATTTCATGTATTTGGGCTCTTGGGAATGTTGAATGATCAATCTATCAATCTGAATATCTGTCTACTTACTTATTTAATTTTATATAATTTGTTTGATAAATTGGTGAAAATGGTTGAAAAGGTTGAAAGTATTTTTGGGTAATTTTTTTGTTAAATAAAGAAGAAATGTATATGATACGTAGATATGCATAATCCTTTCGATACGTAAGCAAAGACTAATTTAATTCCACGTCCACTATAATAAGGGTAGTAACCCAACAACTAGTACCAAAATATACTCAAACTTCGCCAACATTTTGTTTACCAAATTACCTTTGTATATTGTGGCGGTAAAATTCTTAAATTAAAAATTAAATTAAAGCACAGACACGACCATTCATACTGCCAATTACAGCGAAGGTGTCTACTATAATACCTGGCCAAATAGAATTAGGGTTGCCATGTACGAAAATAACACCACTTAACAAAATGCTTCGGGGCTTGTGGCGGTCGAACCTACCAGAATAACTTACCTCAGAATTATTTATTTTATACGCAAAGCTCCGCTTTTCGGGCACATAAATATTAAATGTTATTATTTTATTTATAGAAAGTAAATGGACTTCTATTTTTGGCTGATTACGTTGAGCCGATATTTTAAGACGGTAAGAAGATAAATATCTTATTTCCGCTCAATTTTAGGTTACTTTATAAATATTTTGTACCAGCGAAAATGGAAAATTGTAAAATTAAGACTCATCATTATCACTCTTTCAGCGGTAAAAACAGAATATTTACTTTGAAATACAAGAAATGTAATCTATTGGCTGCAAACTTGCACTTATTAAATTTTTCCAGTAGTAGAAAAACGAAAAGAAGAAAAACTGAAAGAAGAGCTCGTGGCTAAGTCATAGCCGCGCGGATCGATCGATCATAAGGTTAAGCAACGCTTGGCGCGGTCAGTCCGTGGATGGGTGACCATCTTGTCATAACGAATCTTTTCCGTTTTCGGAAGAGACACGATTAAACTGGTGGGTCCCGGCTGTCATTTGAACATCTTTGGCAGTCGTTACGGGTAGTCAGAAGCCAGAAAATCTGACAACATCTGACTGTGCCAGGTTGCCTGGGTAACCGGATTATTGAGGTCAGACAGGCTGTCACTCCATGTAAAACACTGGTGCTCAGCTGCTGATCCGGTTAGACTGGAAGCCGACCCCAACGTTGGGAAAAGGTTAGGCAGATGATAGTTGTAGAAAAACTAATAATTTTGCTTAAAAACTACCAAAATAGGAGCTTTCAAACATTTTCTTTTTAACCCCCGACGAAAAAAGAGGGGTGTTATAAGTTTGACGTGTCTGTCTGTCTGTCTGTCAGTCTGTCTGTGGCATCATAACTCCCGAATGGAAGCAGTGATTTCAATTTAGTTTTTTTTGTATTAAAGGTTACTTACGGGCGAGTGTTCTTAGACATGTTTGATCAAAATCGGTTGAGCCGTTTAAAAGTTATGGGGGTAAAAGTGGGGACATGAATCGAATGTCGGCAAATATCGACTATATTGATATCGAGTATATTAGTGATGGGGTCTCAAATAGCTTTGTATATTAAAATACCTACTCGTACCGACCTACCTACCTATAAAAAGAATGAAATAAAAATTAAATTAAAAATTTAAAAAACCCCCGACACAAAAACTTGATTTCCCTTTAAAAAGTAAAAAATAATAAAAAAAATACGTCGCGTTGGGGGACCGCTCCTAAATAGGTAGGCATGTGATACTTATGAAAAAAATCGTAAATAAGTAAGGAATAATTAGGAGCGGGTTTTTGTAATTGTAAATGTTTTTGTGTCGGGGGTTTTTTAAATTTTTAATTTAATCACACAACTTTTCAACTTACAAGTATGGAATCACAAAAATCTCTCAATAAAAAAACCAAGAGCTCGCTAACATAATCCATTTCCATAAAAAGGCCAATAAGACGGCCTAGCTGTACCACAGGAGATAAAATTTAAATAAAGCACTCAGGCTCTAAGGTTAATCTTATTGGCTGTCGAAATGGCGTCAATGTCATTCGCTGAGATCTCTTGTCTGTTTAGTACATATTTACATAATCGTAGACTGTACACTTTTAGTCGGTCGATAGTTTTATCGGGCCTTTAACAAGTAGATTAACTATAAAAAAATATGGTATACACAATATGCACATTATAACGAGCAGACTCAAAAGTTGAATGGGATTTACCTTCTGACTAAATGGTTGGCCAACTTTCAGCCGATGTCTGTGACTCTCAATTAATTATTCTGAATATTCTGTAAAGTAGGATAGGATAGGTAAGTCCTAGAGGTTTTTCTATTATAAAAGATCAAAAGGGTAAAAGAACCCTATTTTTTTTTTTTACAATGAAAACCCTATTTTTTACAATGGCTCATATCACATTGATATTATAAATGGGAAAGTTTGTGAGAAAAAAAAAAGAGAAAAAAGAAAAAACCCTTTAATTTGAAACATACTTTAACGTACATATATCGATGTAATTACATTCGGTAAGAAACCTAATTACAAAAACTCCGACAAGGCTAATATCGTTTCCATTCCACCGTTGCGTGGAAATTAAGTCTTTTCAGACATCACATTAGATAGACAACGAATATTATTACAGGCTTTATGTTTGTCTGTCTGTCTGTCTATTACATGAATAAGTATATATCTCTACTAATATTATAAAGCTGAAGAGTTTGTTTATTTGAACGCGCTAATCTCAGGAACTACTGGTCCCATTTGAAAAATTATTCAGTGTTAGATAGCCTATTTATCGAGGAAGGCTATAGGCTACTTTTTATTCGGGTGCGCCGAGTAGTTCCCACGGGACGCGGGTGAAACCGCTGGCAGAAGCTAGTAGAAGATATAGTTTAGACCTGTGAATGGATATATTGAGCCTTTCTCGTAAATTCTAATGAAGAGATTTATTTAAACTTTACAGTAATAAAAACATCAGAATAACATATAATCTGCTATTTGTCCGTATGCGGGAATAGGTTCCCCCGAGACGCAGATAAAACCTTATCAGTTTGTAATAGCACTACAACACATTATCCCTATGATCAAAATACTTAAAAAAACAATTACCTATGTATTTTAATCAAAAATTCTGACAATCCCTTCCACTCCATTCAGTTTTTCTACTGTACTCCATAACACGGACAACGCCGCGGGAAGGACCTAGCAGTTTCAATATATCTATAAATTATTGTAGGTATATTGAATTTCTGACGTCACCAGATCGATCCCCTCTGTATGCTATAGGCTAAATGTTATAGGTAGGTTTATTCAAAGAGTTCTGCAACGCTGTTCGTGGAGTTTCATTACAGTGAATCAAGTTTTGTGTTTGAACTCGAAATTATGTATTAATAGGAAAACCGAAACACTATTTTTTATTTAGGCCTTAATAAGGGTGCACCCTGCGTGGTTGAATTGCGAACGCGAAGCGATACGAAGCGAATTTACAGATGTACAGACAACAGCACATCAAGTTAAGTACCACAATCTGTCAAATTTCTGCAATATATTTTCAACCTTATCACTATGGAGGTAGGTTGATGTTCGATTGGTAACATTTGACAGATTCGTATACGTTGACCTGCCGTCGTCTGTACGTTGTGTTGTGCTGTACCGCGCAATGTCACGTCACTCCGCGATGCTTCGCGTTCGCATCCAGATCGTTCACGTAGGTCGTTATGTAAACGCTTGAATGACAAAAATATAAATAAGATTGATTTTCGTTGCTCATTCCAAAATGTAGCTAGACAAGTAAGTTTTAAAGTACCTATGGAAAAAAGTTTCCTTTTTGTATGGCTTATGTGTTCTCAGTTTTTGGCAACTCAACTGTTAAAATATTAAAAAAAGATATAATATAATTAAAGATATGAAACCGGTCTCATAGACATACTCGTAGCTATTTTTTTCGGATCCATAAAATAGGCAAAACTTTTGCAAATAACTAGTTATTCAATAGACTTATTACATTAAACGTAGACGTAATACACTAGAAATATTATTCTCCCATCACAATCCCATGTATTATGAAAGTAAGTTCCACATTTCTTTACCAACGACCTACATTTACCTATTGTGATAAATAATTCGAGGAAACTTGAATAACTATAAATAGTAAATATCTCCGTTTTGAAGTCGAAAATTGACCTAGTTACGATGTAAAATAGAACTAGTTAATTCCATTATTCAGATAAATAGAATTCACTGGTAATGTTACATAATTTAGAAACTAGAGATTGTTAAAAGTCTGTCAATGTTTAAATCATCTGTTTAGCCTTTTCCCTACTATGTTGGGGTCGGCTTCCAGTCTAACCAGATGTAGCTGAGTACCAGTGTTTTACATGGAGCGACTGCCTGTCTGACCTCAATAACCCGGTTACCCAGGCAACCTGGCACCCCATGGTAAGACTCTTGTCAGACTTTCTGGCTTCTGACTACCCGTAACGACTGCCAAAGATGTTCAAATGACTGCCGGGATCCACCAATTTATCCTGCGTTTAGGGTTTTAAATAAAACGTAAAAAATACACAGGTAAATATTTTACAAAGTCACGTTGTCCGTAAAAAATGTATGCAAACATATTGAGTACGTTTATATTATTATATCCATGTTGGAAAATTTACGTTGTCTGGTTGCCTTAAAAATAACTTTATGATTTCATTATGATGTGCTACGTGCTACGCAGCTACGGTGCTACGTCGCTACGTATGTAGATTGCTGCTACGCTTTTCGGTGTTATTATGCGAAATATTGGTGAGTAAAATATCTCAATTTTCTACTTATCATATACTAAGAAACTGACAGCAAAATGTATTTAAAATATCTGTCAGTTTTGCTGTCAGTTTCTTAGTATATGATAAGTAGAAATTTGCTATTTTGCTCAAAATTATTACCAGTACTTGCATCGTAAAATATGTCCGACAACCGAGATAGTTTTCTTTCTTTTAAGTTAAATAGGATACCACTTTAATCAGCTACAGCATACTTTAATTAAGCTATTTACCAAATTATTACACTCATTGATATATTATCACTGTGACAATCAAAGATTTTCCAAATGTGTAAAAATCAGAGACACAATAACAACGACACACACCATAGACAACAAAAAAAAATCAAAGAAAGAAGGTTCTTACACTTTAATCTCTCGGTGGCCAGTAATGAGAGCCTTCGAACAATGTCCACCGATGTTTACCTAGTCCACTATTGTTCCAACTCTCAAGGACCTATCGGGCTCCACATAATAGGACCTTTTCTATCAGTCTTTATGTATTTTGTGATATGAACATGTATGGAGCATGATATAATGAAGGTTTGTATAGACGAAATATTTTTTGAAAAACAATATAAAGGTTCTTAATTTTCCATCTATTTTTTTGAAGACTTGTTACATCTTATTTATATTCTATGATATAAAAAATATCCCGTGATTTTTCGTGACGCCTAAACGGCTGCACCGATTCCGATTTGGTTGAAATTGCGGTTGAAACCGGCATACTTAAAAAATCATTTTGAATTTATCATAATAACAAATGACAAAAAAAGGTATGTACCATCAAGTAAATTACCTAAATGTACTTATCATAAAAAAATAACATTATCCAAGATGAACTCATGGTAAATGTTGATTTAAACTTGTAAGCTTATCTCAGGAGAATCGTAATGTAAACACAGATACAGAGTTTAAGCTAAACGATTAAGTTACAACAACTTCGTAAGGCTGATACAGTCAGCTTCCCTTATAAACGTAAATAAATTACTCATCTGTTTTAGGGAGTAGCGAGTTTAGCGAGCTGTTGTAGAGTAGTAGGGGCGTAGAAAATCATGTTAACTGTTCTCAGATATTTTTCACGCAGTCACGATGGAATTATACATACAATGAGAGTCTATGTAATGTGCACATATCGAAATGATACTTTTTTATTCACCGATATAAAAATCTTTTGATGAAGAAAAAATAAATCCTCGACAAGTAGAATGTAGGTATACACTTACTGGATAAAATCCTTCAACGCATAAATGGAATGCAAGTATTAAATTATATAAGAGCCCATATCACGGGTCCAGATAAAGTTTAAGTAAGCTCTCTGACCAATGGTGCCAAAGTAATCAAAATAAAATAAAAAAACATTTCAGCATTATCTGTCAGATAGTTATCTAGGACTTTATCTAGAACCTCCGAAACTGGCGCTAAGTGTTACAAAGGTATTTAATGAAATGTTGGGGTACCGCTTCGTTAATTAATACGTAACGGTTCTCCATACGATAAAGTTTAAACACTATACCTACGCCACACCTACCACACCTACAACAAATCAAAACACGTAACCGTCCACCATAGATCCCTAATTTTCATTATACACACGTCGGTACATACTCGTACATACAAATTAGAAGTTATCAGCAAAACCAGAAAACCTTACCCTTTGACCTTGAAAAACCACAAAAGGGTTCAGGAGGACTTTGTGGAAACCCTTTCAAGTGTATTTGAGTAGACCATCAGGTTGTCCGAATATAATTTATTTCCTTTCAACTCACGGCTGGCTCAAATTATACAGGTCGGGACAAATAAAATGATGAAAATTTATTCAACATCCCTCGAAGTTTAGTATTTAGAATTGCAGATAGACTTAAACTTACAGTTAGATATTCTTTTGCTGAGTTGAGCAAACTTCGAATTCAATAACAATGTAAGCGTTGAAGCGTGAAAACAATAACGTTATATTAATTGGAGTGTAAAACTTGTGTATTCTTTTTTGTTTTTCATGAAAAATGCATAAACATGTTTTGTTTCAATTTAACGTAATAGACTTGTTTGTTTGTACTTTACGAATACATGAATAAATAGTGTTTATTCTCATTTTGGATACAAAGTAAGGACTCTTCTGAGTCCTATTAAACAAATAATAAAGTATTGGTAACTAAATAGGTATATTGTTGCTATCTGGTGTCAGATCAAAGTAATACAATCAATTAGGTCTGGTCTAGACTCATAATTGGGTTGAAATAATAGACCGCTGAAACTTTGATGTTTTTGATAAAATAACTATCATTATCTAGTACCGAAAAATAATCATAAATAATTATTATGAGTGGTAACGTTGTGTTGTTGGGAACATTAACAATCAATACTATGCTTTTATTTTTAAGTTATTCAATAAATTATCGATTTGTAAATTTACTTACTATAATAGCCATATGAATTTGATATTACTTGTATGGAGCTAACGTAATATAAATCTCTAGTAAGTAAGTGTATCACCAGACAGATAGGTTATTGGGAACGGCTGTAATTTCTCTATGTTGTATATCTATCAGTGTTTTGGCTTATATCTTCTTAGACAACGAAAACGACCCACGAAAATGTATAATTATTATTCATGCTCAGAAAATCTTTAAAAAAACTAACCCATATATATTATTTTCTATTTTTATTTACGTTAATCCTTCATAAACATATGTCATGTACACAAATCTAAATTCCAATTTACCTTTATAAATCTTTAAATCTCACCGGTCATCCTAGGTTCAACATGGCGGCTTTGAAAAGCTTTCAGCATATCACTGGCAGCTTATGGATTTACTACATGTTTTGTATGTAAATTTCATCACTGAAGAAAAACAATATTAAATATGTCATCTGCATTTATTTTCTTTAAACTTGTTTGTGAGAAAGGACGATATTCTTAAGTGTATTACAGTTTTGTCAAATATAATCTCTGTATGAAAGTCTGTCAACCAGTCTTACCAAGGGATTGCCCGGGTAACTGGATTGAGGTGGTCAGAAAGACAGTCGTTCCATGTAAAACAAGGTACTCAGCTGCATCTGGTTAGACTAGAAACCAACCCCAAGATAGTTGGGAAAAAGCTAGGCAGATATTTTTTTGTTTGTTTGAAACATCGCAACTCTCAGTCAAAATGCAGTTTTCGAAAATTTCTTAAATGGTTAGACTTCGTGTAGATGTAAGGCGAATCTGACCGAGCACTTTACGAATAGAATCCAGGTTAGATATAACTTAGAATCAATACCACAACTAGACTAACGAGCTGTTCTAACTAGAAGTCAATATTTGGAAGGTATTACCAATAGTTCTTGCTAAAGCAGCTTTGAGTTACATGGGCAGGTATTTAATATCTACGCTTTATAATCAACAAGATAACAGTCTGATTAGGGAAAAAGCTGTCTGATATAATTTTAAACATTTTTTTTTTACCTTTACATTTGAACTCCAATAGTCCAAAGTAAAAATGTTATTTGGACAATTGGTTCTAAAATAAGTTATAGTTAATAGTTGATTTCCAAAGCATGCATGCTTGAAGGTGGATAAGTGTTATAAAAGTTTCCCGCTTCCTATCTTAATATTCTAATCAACTTTTGTTTAACCAACCGATTACAAATGTATTGGTGACATTCACCCTCAGCCAACTAACTCTCCATACAATAGTTCATCAATCTATTGTGACCTGTCAAAATCTCAGCTGGCGACATTGGTGACGTCACAAGTGCCGTCGGCAACCTTGCCCTTGGTACTCGATCGATAAGCTACCAAGTTGTCCTGACAGCCGATTTGTTGCAGACCAACTTTTTATGGTACACGTCAAAAACCTTTTTGTTGCGCGCCTTTTTTTGAACTGATATATTGCGTTCGATTTTTAAAGCGAAGGAGGTTATTTATAGAAAGAATTTGTGCAATTTTTTTGAAGGCATTATTTTTAGGGTTCCGTACCCAAAAGGTAAAACGAAACCCTATTACTAAGACTTCGCTGTCCGTCCGTCCGTCCATCCAACAGTCCATCCGTCTATCACTAGGCTGTATCTCAAGAATAGTGATAGCTAGATAGTTTAAATTGTCACAGATAATGTATTAATTGCCACTATAACAAAAATAGCAAACTAAAGAGATACATATCTTGGAGGGCTCCCATGCAACAAACGTGATTTTTATAGATAATGGTACGGAACCCTTCAGCGCGAGTGCGACTCGCACTTGGCATTTTTTTGTTTGAGAAAATGTAAGATAGATTTATGATCCATTGAAAAAAAACCGACCAAAAATATTTTTATTGCATTTTCGCATACGATATTTGACAGTATTTTATGTCTCTGCAAAAACATTCCAGTATTAAGACAACATGCTATGTTTTATTCGCAAGATTATTTTCGACGTGGTGATTTATTTACTTCTATTTTTTGACCTCCATTAGCTAAGCCGTGGAAGTAAGCTGAAACTTCCAGTGTCTCATTAAAAAGTCAATTAAGTCACAAATTGCGTTGCTGATGTTCATACTTTTTATAGGCGATAAAAGTTAGCGCTAAGCAAATTAATCTTTTCATTTTCAAATGTAGGCTATGTTTGTTTATAAACCTTATTAGATATTTCGACTGGATAAATGTTTTGACAATTAAGTTGAAAGCCACTTTTTAGGGTTCCATACCCAAAGGGTAAAACGGGACCCTATTACTAAGACTTCGTTGACTGTCTGTCTGTCTCCAGGCTGTATCTCATTAACGGTGATAGCTAGAAAGCTGAAATTTTCACAAATGATGTATTTCCGTTGCCGCTATAACAACAAATACTGAAAATTACAATAAACGTGTGAAACCACAAATTATAAGTTTGTTATTCATACATTTGTATGAAAAACAAAGTTACTTTTTGCGGTCCGAAAAATGTTTGTATTTTGGCTAGTTGTAGGTAATAGATACGATCATTTTTCATATATGTACGGAAGCTAGCGGCTAGATACAATTTGTCAATGAACATGCTTCCTAATTGACATATATTATTGTCATTTGACTGGCACTAAAAGCAGTATCAATTGTAGGTACAAATAAAACTTTAATAATGAAGCTTTGTAGTTAGATATTTAGTTTTCAAATCGATAATATCAACACAAAATTGAAAGCGTTTACTCATGTAAAGTAATTTAGTTCATAATAGCCTAGAATTTTTCAGCTTTGTACAGACGACAGCACATCAAGTTACTACAATCTGTCAAATTTCTGCAATAGATTTTCAACCTTATCGCAATGGGGGTAGGTTTATGTTTGACTGGTAAAATTTGACAGATTCGTATACGTTCACCTGCTGTTGTCTGTACCTTTCAAAAGAATACCAACACGAAGAATTTTAGTGGTGTATAGCATTTTTTTAACAATCTAGAGATCACTTTACAGAGCATTGAAGAACCTACTGCTTAAATGTTGTTACATCATAAAAATCTAGAAAACGCGATCATAAATATGGTGGGAAATTCCCTTTTCTTTAAATAGGTACTCATCATTTAGATAATCAGAACATATATCGATACTCTTTCGGTGTCGAATTGCTGTCCTATCGGGTTAACAGAGTGAGGGAATAGGGAGTGCACCTGTGTCTGCGCAAATGCTTGTGCACTATAATATGTCCTGCGCAGCTGGCTGATCTCCTTACATGAGAACAGCCGCCGTGGCCGATAATCGGCTAGGACGCCATCATCACTCTTTCACACGTCTCACTCCATCCATAACCACGTCACTATTCAACTTTTCACCGTAGACGAAAATAATTAAAATTAACTTCATAACTTAAAACGGTAAATAAAGCGTAAAATTAAAGTTAAATGACTTTGTTAAAGCTTTATTTATATCTCGTTTTATTCGAAAGATCACAAAGTTTATGAAATTCAAAGTTAATCGAAAGATTAATCTCTCGAGTTCATTTTCAAGAGATTAATAATGAACTTTAGAATATGGAAGCCTGAAATGGTTAAAATATTCTGTAATTAAATATGTATCAGTTGAATTAGACGATATTTAATAAAAAGGTATATTTTCTGTATCATTTTCTAGGTAAGAGCTCGTGGCTAAGTCAAAAGCCGCGCGGAGCGATCGATTATAAAGTTAAGCAACGCTTGATGCGGTCGGTCCGAGGATGGGTGACCATCTTGTCATAACGAGTTCTTCCGTGTTCGGAAGGCACGATAAATTGGTGGGTCCCAGCTGTCATTTGTACATCTTTGGCAGTCGTTACGGGTAGTAGTAGCAATAGAATCGATAGGCACAAGTAACATTTTTGAAACCATAATTATTTACTGTTTATTTGTAACGATGGTATACCATTTCTGAATCCATTACCATTAATCGGGCGTGGTTGTTTTGCCTGTTAACGAGAAAATAACATAGGTATAAAATGTTTTTTTTTATAATATACTTGCTTCTGCCAGCGGTTTCACCCGCGTCCCGTGGGAACTACTTGGCGCAAAAGTAACCTCTAGCCTTCCCCGATAAATGGGCTATCTTACATTGAAATAATTTTTCAAATCGGACCAGTAGTTCCTGAGATTAGCGCGTTCGAACAAAAAAACTCTTCAGCTTTACAATATTAAGTATAGATTTTACCTACGGTAATGTCCAATTGAATCACTGATCAAAGATAAGTTACGAACACAATAAAATACTACGATTTATTGTAATCTATAAATGGATAATTAAAATATCTGTCTTGCGTCGTCATTCCTAAGAAGGTGAGGACTAAGAATGTCCTCCTTGACCCAATATTATTTGCTCATACAAAATCTAATTAAAAGCGTTCCAATGCCTCGTAGACGAATTAATGGAAGCCTCGCTTATTTCTGTACAAATGGATTGTATTATAGTACATGTTTAAGTGATAATTCACACGATTTATCTGATATCATGTGACAAATCATGCTACGGGAACTGTGCCATAATTCGAATTTTTGGTCTAACAGTCCATTTACATGACATAGATGTTTTTTTGCATTTGTTTAAATAAGTATCTGATTTATCTTAATTCGGTCTGTGTGTTGTAAATTGATGTATATAATATAGGAATTTCATTTAATGAATGATTTAGCATATATGCAATGTATTTTTCGCCAAATTAATTTTATCACGCATGTGCTGTTAGCCGTAAGTAATTGTTGTACTGGTTTAATTATTTTTGTGATATCTTATTATGCCACAAAATTTGGTGTGAACAATTGTTGGCTAATCCAATAAAATAAACATTATAATAAAAGGTCTATTATTTTTTCTAATTTTCCACGCAATTGTTTTGTGTCCACAGCTCTATATATATAACAGTCTAAAGTTTTAAATATTAAAATGGTAGAAATTGTCTTCTAGTTTACCAACTACAACGCAATTCCCTCGTCGGCTGTGCGCATTAAATTATGATACTTCTATGAACTGTTGTTTACGTTTCAGTATTTATTTGTACCTACAAGTAAGTAATATTTTAAATAATATATCACTTTATCTATTAAAAGTAGACAACTCTTGTGAGAATAAATTGAACCTTTATCAAAAAGAAAACTTTGTCCTCGATAATCTGTCTTTCACTAGAAATCTAGAAATTATTAAATAAAATATCACTTAGTTCACCGAAAACATAAGCATCCGTTTTCCTTAAAACAAGGGTTTACTCGGAAAATTTAAGGTGAAAGGTGAAAAGTTAACGGTTGATTAAAAAAAATACGCTTATTTTGTTGGTGAACAGGGGCCTTAACCTTGCAGACTCCATGCTACACTTAAGTGGATTAAAAATAAAATATTTCTGCAAGCTACGAAACAATAAATAAAGGATTTATCAATATATACACGAGAGCCCATCAAAATAATAAAATTCATAGCTCGATTTATTTGAAATGTTGACACAGCAAAAAAATATAACAAAAAATAAATAAAATTCTAAAAGCAAACATCATAGAAAATTTTTTAATTTTGTGCCAGTACTTTAAGCCAAGGGCCGGCCGTGTTGACCTTTGCCGAATTTTATTTTTAATTCAACGATGGCCGACATGCGTAGTCAAGCATGTTTTCATGTCAAAATATTTGCGCTCTGAAGTTATTTTCGTATCATGTTTAAAGTCTAGTTGCAATTAAATCTGAATCTGTTATTACTAAGACTTTACTGTCCATCCGTCCGCCCGTACCTACTAGTTGAAATTTTCACAGAAGATGGTTGTTGCCGCTAAAACAACAAATACAATTTTTTTTAACAGAATACATATTTTATTATCTCCCATACAACAAATGTGATTTGTTATGTATAATGGTACAGAACCCTTCGTGCGCGAGTCTGATTCGCACTTGGCATTTTCAAATGTTGAACACGGAAGGCATTAGATTGCCTATTACTCTAAGATTGAAGGCCCAGAGCTGCACTATGTATGCCATTAATTTTAAATCCTGTTGTGATAACAATTCAAACTTACTGATAAGTGATAACCGATGAATTTAGTCTCTCCCTGGCTCATGGAGAGTTACAAGATGTTAATGATGATGCAATCTGCCGAATTCATCAATCCCCGCTACTGTCTTAAATACATACAGGTACAGACGACAACAGTTAAACGTACCCGAATCTGACAAATACCAATCGAGCATATACTTTCCACTATTGGGATAAGGTTGAAAATCTATTCAGGAAAGACAGACTGAGGGAGATTGATGTGCAAAATAAAGAGAGTGAATATTTCAGTTCATCTATACTATAATGTATAGATATACTATATTTATCTATACTATAATATTATAAAGAGGAAAACTTTGTTTGTTTGTATGTTTGTTTGTTTGTTTGGTTGTAATGAATAGGCTCAAAAACTACTGGACCGATTTTAAAAATTCTTTCACCATTCGAAAGCTACATTATCCACGAGTGACATAGGCTATATTTTATCCGGGTACGGGCAGTAATTCCCACGGGATGCGAGTGAAACCGCGGGAAAACGGCTAGTGATTAATATAGTTAAATTACATACAAATAGTCAGTAAATTCATATGGTATTTGAAGTATTCACATCTGACATTGACATTCGCGTATCGGAACGCGATCTCTCAGTTCAAAGGGTGTGTGCACAAAGGTAGAGCTGTCTTTCAACCGTGTAATTAAGCCCTCCGGTGGGATCCCTGCCTTATTGCCTGCCAGTCTTTGTACGAAAAGTTTTTGGGTTCAATAATGTAGTCGAATCTTGATCAGTTAGGATTGAATGGAGCTTATTTGTGTGTATGGAAGATATATTTGGCTGGCTGAGCGTGTATAGGTAAGTAAGTCATCTGCCTAGCCTTTTCCCAACTATGTTGTGGTCGGCTTCCAGTCTAACCGGACGCAACTGAGAACCAGTGTTTTACATGGAGCAACTGCCTGTCCGACCTCCACAACCCATTTACCCGGACAACCCGATACCCCATGGTAAGACTGGTCGTCAGACTTTCGGACTTCTGACTACACGGAAGGACTGTGAAATATGTTCAACTGACAGCCAGGACCAGACAGTTTATCGTGGCTTCCGAAACACGGAAAAACTTGTCATGATAAGATGGTCACCCATCCACGGACCGACTGTGCCAAGAGTTGCTTAACTCCTGATCATCATGATGATAAATAGTTTTTTTTTACAGACGACAGTAGGTCTACCTACCCGAATCTGACAAATTTAACAATTAAACATTAACCTTCCACTATTGTGATAAGGTTTAAAATCTATTGAAGAAAGACGGATTGTGGTAGGTTGATGTGTTGGCGTCTAAACACAATTCCTGCAGGGAATAATGTTATTTTGACGAAAAAATCTCAATTACATCGCCTCAGGAACCTTAAACGTCGTAGGTCGCAATAACAATCAATAAATTCAATCAAACAAACAAACAAGAAATATAACAATTCCACAAAAAATGCCTGTTAACCTTTAGCTGGAAATAGGAACGCATCGCAAAAACATAACCCCTCCCCTTGACAGTTGAGCAAATCCTCGGAGACCCACACAGGTAATTAGTTTTTGTTTTTAATTGGCTGAAGTTTCTAGCTAGGTGACATGGCTAAATTCTTCAGTACATAAACCAAGTTTTAAGTGATTATTATGTTTCCTTTTCAGATGAACAGATTTTTTACTTACAACGTTGTTTTACAGCATAAGTAATCGGAGAGATAAATAGTACAGACAACAGCAGGTCAACGTATACGAATCTGTCAAATACCAATTAAACATTAACCTACCTCCATTGTGATAAGGTTGAAAATCTATTGCAGAAATTTGACAGATTGTGGTAACTTGATGTGCTGTCGTCGTACATGGGATTTTTTTAACAAAATTTGCTACATAGTTATAATTTGAATAACCCAGTGAGCTACTTCAAGACTGATCGAAAGAAAAATCTGAAACAGCAAACTTCGAAATAAGCACTTCTCTTGATAATTTATTTATTTTCAGTTAGATAATATTCCATAGTCTTAAAAAAATAATCGCCCAAGAATCACCTACATAGACCTAACACCTAATAGACAAAACATATCAAGGTTCTACTAAGCTAAATAATAGCGACGTCTAATTTTAGGTTCTGCGCATTTTTCGTTCGTGACCATAGCACAGAGTGATAAATAAATAGACAGCACCGTTTTAACGTAAACGTTATATTCAAATGAATGTAAAATTACAGTTGTTGGCATATATCTGATGGACTACGGTAGCGTGAAACACGTAGAACCTCGTAAATACATCGACTGGGGACCGGGGTTATTTTTGTACAGTCAACAGTACATCACCTATCACAATCTGTCAAATTTCTTCAATAGATTTTCAGGCCTATCACAATAGCAGAAGGTTAATTTTCGATTGATAAAGTTTGACTGATTCGGGTGGGTTAAACTGTTGTCGTCTGTCTGTAAAAACTCGTAAATACATCGACTTGGGACCATGTTTTTTTTTGTACTCAGTTATGTTTATAGGTTCCTGTGTTTCGAAATAATAGGTGTGGGTTGAAAGTTCCTATAAATGAGTATAAAAGCAACGTAGAAGTGATATGAAATACTATTAAGTATAAAGTGTTGACAGCAAAGACGAAGAACTATTTCCAGATTTTTGATTCTTTATGTAGACAATACACAGAACAAATACACAGCCACAGCTTATTTCTTAAGAAATCTTTACCAACAGGCCCGCTACGAGAGAATTAAAAAAAATCGAGATATTCTCTAAATTATTTCAAAAATGTATGCTGGCGAACTGGCTACAAAGTTTTACTTTTCAAAGCTGAACATTGCAAGACTATAATTCCATTTTCAAACCAGTAGCTCACTTCTAACCCCAATCAATATGTAACTTTACCCACGACACGAGAACTTGAACACATGTCAGTCTTAACCCTCCACTATCAATTGACCACAGTGGATCGAAACTTCCAAGGTTGAGCAACTGGTTACAACCAGTGGTTGTAGGGTTCAGACTGTGACGTCACAGTGAGACTGGCTTGCTCATCTATCATTCATAGAGGCCTGACCTGACCCGCAGCCATACTGACAATAAGGTTAGGTAGAAGGTTTTGTGCTGGCTTTGTGAGATACAAAACGGTGAGTTTTTGATGAGAAAATTATAAAGTATGTGAACATTATGTATGTTTGTTTTGCTTACTTTCATGTAAGATGAAAACGAAGTGAAAAAATACACAAGTATCCTCTTCTGATAAACGGTTAAATCTTTATAGACCAAAAGATTTTAACTATTTTCCGTCAGCGGTTTCACCTGCTGTCCTGGAACTACTCCGCGCACTCAAAAAAAGACATCTTCTATAAATGGGCTATCTAACACTGAAAGATTTAATCAAATCGGACCAGTAGTTCTTGAGATTAACGCGTTTAAGCAATCAAGTGGCTTTGGCTGGCGCCAAAATTGGTTGTCATTTTAATAATAACTGTAAAACACCCTACTTTCACAAATAATACACATATCCTTAATTCATTTTTCATCCCGCCCTACATACATTACTCTCACATGAGTAGTTTCTATCTCCATTACGCGCCTGATTCATAATCCGCCTCCATCACGTCATATACATAACGCAATGAACTGAAAACGTATGAAAACTTCATGAAATATTCATCAAGTCAAACCTTGGTCCGTATCTATATATAAATGTGAGCTAATATGTACCTTTATTAGGTTTGAACGTTTTTGCTGTTCCTGATCTGACGTTTTTGTAATAAATATGACTTTGCAGAAACAATATTTTATATAGAAACAATTCTACTAATGTTATAAATTTGGAAGTTGGTGGGTTTTGTATGTTTCTTCCTTAAACACGCTTAGTGGAAAATATATATAGCTTGTACTTTTTATTCATGTGTGGAAAGTAGTTTCTTCGGGACGCGAGTGAAGCCACGGCATAGAGATAGTTATTATATATGATTTAAGATGATGTTCGTTCTTTGAACAATGAATATCGGGCACAAAAATACTTTGATTTGTAACTCAAATTATACATAATATACCTATGTAACATTGGATGACAAATAAAGTAGGTAATGCTGCCAATTAAGAGCTTATGTTTCAAAAGTATCACACGAAAAGTTGACGTATGAGAACCGAATATTTTATTGTAGGCAAACCCAAATCACTGTCAATTTAAAATAGAAATTGTCTTTTTACCCGACTGCCAAGAAGGGTAAAATTTTGTGATTTTTATCAAATTATGTAAAACTAAAACAGAAACATCTTTGTTTTTGAAACATGTTTTGGATGGCAACAATGTTACGAAATTAATTTTGAAAACAGCTTTGACATAAGAAATAACTTCTTGACTTGGTATTTCAAAGGTTCTTAACAAACAAATAGATATTTTTATTTATAAAAAGGTAAATCTATAAATCAATGCACTTAAAATAAAATAAGTTCTTTTCAAAATAAGGAACTATTTTGAAGGAACTATTTCTGCAGTAAAATATATATCTCTGCATCGAAATATATAAAATCGCGCAACTATCCCTCTGCACATTTATATTAATATCTCCGTCACTGAGACAACTCCAAGAGAAACTTTTAAGTGCGATTTATATCAATAACGAAGCTTTTAACTCTAATACGACATGAGATGAATGTCACTTTAATTAACTATTGTACGCTCCTTTAGTGTAAGAGCTGGGACAAACAACCAAACAGATTCATAAAGAACAATTTAATGAATTCGTACATAATTATAGCTTCGGGCGTATAAGTTTACGTTGAATTGCACCATTTAACTATAACGATAATTATAGTCAAACCATTTTCTGCCGTCAAATCGCCGGTTTGACCAATGGGCGGAAATTTCACAGCTGGTTATGGTTTAGTTATCGTTATACTCAAATGGTGCAACTCACCCCTAAGTTACACACATCAAAAAAATTTAAGGATATTTTTTCATGGACGATTTTCTTATGTGATTTTCAAGAAGCTGTATCTCCAAGGAAAATGATCGTACAGAAAAAAGAAAACCAGCAAATTATAGGTTCAAGATTCTAGTTTTGAGATCTATCCTTGATTCTTTTTTTAAATCTCTAGTTTTGGAATAACACTAAAGAAATCAACGAAAGAAAAAAATTACAGAATTTTTCTCAACTTTGGAAAGCTACAAGTTCATAAAAAATTTTTTTTTCTTTATCTCACTCCAAAGCTTTTTTTGAAAATTTAATGCGCTTTCATTTAATGTAACCGGTTAGTTTGTACGATGATTTTC
>NWSH02000437.1:1631364-1643590 GCA_002382865.2 Heliothis virescens | reverse complement strand
TCGTACAAACTAACCGGTTACATTAAATGAAAGCGCATTAAATTTTCAAAAAAAGCTTTGGAGTGAGATAAAGAAAAAAAAATTTTTTATGAACTTGTAGCTTTCCAAAGTTGAGAAAAATTCTGTAATTTTTTTCTTTCGTTGATTTCTTTAGTGTTATTCCAAAACTAGAGATTTAAAAAAAGAATCAAGGATAGATCTCAAAACTAGAATCTTGAACCTATAATTTGCTGGTTTTCTTTTTTCTGTACGATCATTTTCCTTGGAGATACAGCTTCTTGAAAATCACATAAGAAAATCGTCCATGAAAAAATATCCTTAAATTTTTTTGATGTGTGTAAATGAAAAAAACAAAAAGAATCACAGCAAATAAATTCTGTTCATTTTAACCTGTATAGGTACTCGTTCTATGTATTAAAATTAATTAACGAAATAAATAGATACAAAGGTCTCATAAAAAATATTTCAAATAAATAAGTTGACTGAATAACTCTTTCAATTCAATTGAACTGGGTTGACTGCAAATAAATTATACGAGCGTTTTATTTTGTACTTTTTATATTGTATTTTACTTCATTACAATTCGAGATTGAAATGTCGAACGTTCAGAATAGTGAAAAAATATAAATCACATTAAAAGCTTTTTGAACAACAAACTGACAATTATTACAATATAAGGCCCGTTTACACATTGCGATTTCATTGCCCGTTGCTTGCCATTTTATTGCTGCAAGATGCTACTTGCACTGTGTAAACGTAACCGTGCAATAGGTAAATGGTCGCCTGTCAAATATTCCTGCAATAAAATGGCAAGCAACGGGCAATGAAATCGCAATAAGTAAATGGGCCTATACGCTGGGTATCTATCCAATTGGATTGAAGTTTGATATAAGCTCCATATAAATTATGTCAAATATCAATCTTCAATCACAAAACAACGGATAGTTTCTACAAATTGACCAATCGACTGTCCTCACAAATCCCCTACAATTTTTTTTCTAATTAATGGAACACAAAATTGGAAATATTCCTTTTATTTTTTACCAGTGGCAATTTGGTAACAACAGTTTTGAACGAGCTCTTCAAATCCAGCGTTGTTCAACTTCGCAGGGAGCGAATAAGTGTGGAAATAATTGCTAACAAGTCGCTATTTTGTACTTACAACTTCCCTTACTTAACCTTTGACTTAGTACTCTGTTAAAATGCTCGAGAACTGGTCTTGAACTTCTTAATTTTCTTATTAAATGGTAAAGTCTATAGAAAAAAACTAGTAGCTTGCTGAGTACAGAGAACAGCTGGTCAAGTCAACCTACCCGAATTTGTCACATTTTAGCAATCGAATATTAACCTTCCACTAATATGATAAGGTTGAAAATCTATTAGAAGGAGGTAGGTTTATGCGCTGGCGTCTGCACTTAACGACCAAAATCAGAATAGGTTATTTGAAAAGGCAATAAGGGTATTTTGACAAAAGATAACACTTTTGTCCTAGGAACAACGCCGGTACCCAGAATCGTAATTTTATTTTTTCGGGATACATCTGTTTTTTTTTTATAAAAACATCATGAAAACAAAAAGCAAAAAACCTAAACACGAGCCTTGTACGTATCAAAATCCGATTTTAATAACGTATTTTCTCTAAATCGATTAAAACATCGATTGAGTTATTGACGGTGTTGCCATAACTGGATTAAGGATCCAATCCTTTGATGTGCGCCGCCGGGAGGTGTTGCCAGCTCTCTGACTATGGGTGATGACCAATTTTCTTGTTCGTTAATAACTTGTACGTTGCTTCGTTAATTACTTAATAGTTTCTTACAGGTAATTTATTTATTCAAATATTTTTAAGCTAATTTTACTCGTATTAAAAAAAAAATCGGGTCAAAGAATAAGGAATCTGTAGATGGGACACGATTTTCTTTTAGAGAGTTGGAAATTGCTAGAAGGATAAAAAAAATGACATTTATTAATTAGCTACTAACACATTAAGAAACTGTCAAAGTAAAGCTTTCATAACTTCCAAATAGATTATACTAAGCAGACTCACAACAAGTTCCTACTTTCTACCAATAAACAAACAAACAAATATACCATCAATACAAAAATAAAACCATTTCAATCAAGTGCTCGAGTTTCCCTATTTCTACGAGAATATTATTCTCGGTAGTCGTTAGAAAAGTAATGGGCGTTAGGTGTATTTTCACATTATTTGTTCTGTCTCATCGGATTGTTATAACAAGGGTGGAGGACTAAATGAGACTGGTTCGTGGACATTTGTTAGACTAACTAGGTGAAAATGGTATGGAAAATGATGTTTTTCTGGACATCTTTTCAAAAACATCACCAATATTTAAATTCAAACAGGTGTTTTTCGGCGGTTTGGCGGCAAACCTGATACTTAAAAAGATTGCTGAATTTATCGAATACTACTTAAAAGTGAAAGATTTTTATAAAAATTGCAGAGTTGTTCAGCTTACAGAGCCTTTCTCGGTAAATTGGCTATCTAACACTGAAATAAATTTTCAAATCGGTCTAGCAGTTCTCGAGATTAGTGCTTTCAAATAAACTGCTCTCCAGCTTTATGAATATACCTAATAGAAATATTTAGGGCCATTTTCACTTCACAAGCTATCTAGAACTTTATCTGTAACTTAATCTTATAAACATGTACATATATATGATCAAATTATGTAGTACACCTATAAACCTTTAACATAAATGCAGGCTCACGCTGTAACACTGTAAGCCTTCTTAAACATCCGTGCGCAGAAAATAATACAATTAACAATGTCGTTATTGTTCGCGTAAACGTTTCGCGAGTTCAAATCCTTTGTAATAGCGTTGTTCATCAAAATCTGCTGCGAGACGCGAATTAATTGAATTATAAGCAAATCCCCATTAATGCCGACGGATGGGCTGTTTAGCATTGCAAATGATAGCTTAGTCATTGGACTAACAGATTGGGGAGACTGACTTCGTAAAATAAGAGGTCTTTAATGTTATGAAAATGAAAGTGTACCGTTGATGTGCTGGCGTCTGTACTCGTAAAAGCTGTCCCTGCGTTGTGAGGGAACTAATTCGCGCACATGGATAAAAAATAGCCTACGTCCTTTCTCAGGCTCTAGACTATGTGTGTACCAAAATTGATTTAAATCGTTTCTGTTATTTTGTCCTGTAAGTCGGACAGTCAAACAGACTGTTTCCATTACTTACTACTGTTACATTATTTATATTAAATTCGTTACTTTCACATGTATAATAATAAATAAAAATAGTTCTTCCCTATTTCCACGTACTTGTAGCACACGTAGTTATTTACAAAAGTGTTACCAGACTAGACACTAATGGGAGCAATTATGAAGGTAGCGGAGCGCGCTCTAGCACTTCAATATACAGATGTTTTCGTAACAGAGGTGTTTTCGTAACAGAGTGCCTCCGTTTTTGGCGCCCATTTATTTGTTTTTTAAAATCTGCCACTGTTGCTAATCTTGGGTTTCTTAACCTATCTTATCTTATAATCCGTTGATTAACGATAAGAGATTGAATTTAGACATAGCTCCATATAAATTACTAGCTTCTGCCAGCGGTTTCACTCGCGTGCCGTGGGAACTACTCGGCGCACCCGGATAAAAAGCGTATAACCTATAGCCTTCCTCGATAAATGGGCTATCTAACACTGAAAGAATTTTTCAAATCGGACTAGTAGTTCCTGAGATAAGCGTGTTCAAACAAACAAACAAACTCTTCAGCTTTGTTATATTATAGTATAGGTGTATTTCAATCTCTAATCTTTCTGCGATACGGATGCAACGTGTAAATAGCTTATAGAAATCGGCCATCAATCAATAAGTCTTCTTGGAGCAAAGGCTTTATCACTATCGACGATCCGATACGAAAAATTATGATAAAAATACTGAGGCAATGATTTTTATATTTTATCTGGATGATGCTGTGCAAAGTAAAAACTGGGGCTAAAAACACAAAAGAAACAATACAAAAATTCTATACATACACAACACAACATACATTTCAAGTCCACCCTTTCAGGTAACTTCTAACTTAAAAATCTCATTACCTTACCCTGTCTCTTTCTCATAACTTTTAATTAAACTTGACTAATTGTACTTTATACCGGGCCTACTCAGAGTAATACAAAAAGAGATTACATAACTCCGAGGTCATGTCTAAGTGGGTAAATGTATGTAGATCTAGCACTTAGGCCGCTAAACAACAGATTCTACTTAATGGAGAATGAGGCGGTTTTTATTTGTCTAAAATAACAATGGAGAAAAATTGCATTTAAAATTTTATTGTTACATTTTTTATGTTAACGTTTAGGGCCCACACATAATTGCGATGCGTTGCGCTGCATCGCAGGAATTTGCGATGCGAATTGCTGCAATACGATTTCGCGCGACAAAGAGTTAATTCAGGTGACCATAACTTCATCTGCAGTCAGTCGTATTGGACGTGTTTTTAGGAATAGTGACTTGATAGAGCGAACTAAAATGCTGTCACCAAGTGTGACGTAATATCGTGGGAATGCGCGATGCGAATCAGATCGGATGTTCTTGCCTTGCATTCGTGCGAGATCGTAGATGTTTGCGATGCGACGCGAATTCGCAGATATGTAATGTGTGGGAGCCCTTAGTTAGAAGTTGGAAGCCAGAAAGTCTGATAACTAGTCTTACCAAGGGATATCGGGCTTAGGACTAGGTTGAAGAATTCAGATAGGCAGCCACTCTAAATAAAATACGAGTACTGTAGCTCAGCTCAGCTTCATCCATTTAGACTGGAAGCCGACCCTAACATAGCTGGAAAAATGCAGGTGATGATTTCATCCGACAGTTTAAGATTTTATGAAAATTGCTAACAAATAACATAGTTATTTATTTATTTCTCATCCACTGCGGTTGCAACCGAGTATGTATGTCATTTTATGTCGATCCATTGGTGAAAATTTCAATTTGTAGTAGTTTATCATATACTGACAGACGTGTCTGTAAACATTGTTTTATAATTGAATTGATACTACATTACAGTAAAGGAAATCTTTCGTCTTAACGTGTCATTTCTCAGAAAATCGTGCTGTGTTCTCCAAACACCGTTGAGGCAGGTTTCCACTAAAACTATGGAGTATCATGTACTTACTCGAGTTCCGTGAACCTCTTATGGTAACAAGAGACTTCAGTAACAAACATTCCAGAATTCCCTGTAGTAACTATTTTAAAATGATAATACAACACGATGTTAACTGAGAGGGTTATTTAAATTTTGGTCACATAAGTATGATCACAGAAAGTATAGCCTAATATCTTCGTTAAGCTAATTTTAAGTTCACGCATAGATAACTACTTACTTACACCAGTAAAAACCGGCCAAGTGCGAGTCGGACTCGCACACGAAGGGTTCCGTTCCATTATCCATGAAAAATAAACGTACTTATTACCTACAATTAGCCAAAACACAAACTTTTCTCGACAACAAAAATTAACTTTGTTTTTCAAACAAATATACGAATAACAAAGTTATAATTTGCGGTTACTGAAAAAGTGCTATATCTCAAAAACCACTGACTGTATTTTGTTGAAACCAATTTTGATTGGTAGTTTTTATTGAGATCTAGAACATATATTTTTTTCAGATTTTTCACTTGGGTAGTTTAAGAATTACAGGGGGGGACACACATTTTGGCACTTTGGGAGTGTCTTACTCTAAAATGATTGACTTTAGGAAAAAATGGTGTTAGAAACCTCAGTACCATTTTTTAAGACCTATCCATAGACACCCCACACGTATAGGTAAGATGAAAAAAATATTTTTAGTTTCAGTTTCATGTATGGGGAGCCACCCGTAATTTTTTTTTTTATTATTTTTGTACGAAAATCCTAAAGCGGTTAATAGAGTACATCTATCTACCAAGTTTTAACTGTATAGTCTTAATAGTTTCGGAATAAAGTGGCTGTGACATACGGACGGACGGACAGACAGACAGACATGACGAATCTATAAGGGTTCCGTTTTTGCCATTCGGCTACGGAACCCTAAAAACAAATGAAAACGTTACCATTTCAAACAAGGTTTTCACGGTGCAGTCTCAACTGCATCGTGCACGTTTTCAATAAATAGGAACGTGACCATGGTGGCTGTGCCACCTGTCGCGCCCTGACGTGTGGCTCACGGGTAGCTGACGTGTGACTTCAGAATACTCAACGTTACTAGACTTCAACAGCTCTTTTCACAGGTGCCAGAAAAAATATACATAGCTATGTGATATATAATGCAATAGAAATGTTTTTTCTGTGGCAGTATCTGTCAGATACCTGCCTAAAACTTTATCTGGAACCTGTGAAACTGGCCTTTAGTCCACCTAAAATGTTTTTTCCGTCGCAGCAATTTACGTTAGTGTGAAAAAGTATAATTATATTTGAGCATAGCTGTCCGTAAAATTTCAGCGGCTAAATATTCGGCTGATAGTACGGTAGAAAATTTATCAAATGTCGTGATCAAATATTCATTTGATCACTTGACGACTTCGTCAAAATAATGTACTAGACTAGACGCTGAGATTTGATCGAATAACAATGACTGTGACTGTCTCCAAGCAATTTGTGACCATTCTCATGTTTTCATATGACAGTTAAAAATCGGACAAGTGCGAGTTAGACTCGTGCATGAAGGGTTCTGTACCATTATCTATGTAAAATGAACGTATCTATTACTTACAACTAGCCAAAATACAAACATTTTTCGGTCCGCAAAAAATAATTTTATTTTTCATACAAAAATATGAATAACAAAATTATAATTTGCGGTTTCACACGTTTGTTGTATGGGGACCCCCTTAATATATATTTTTTAATTTTTAGTAGTTGCTGTTATAGCGGCAACAGAAATATATAATTTGTGAAAATATCAGCTTTCTAGCTATCACGGATTATGAGATACAGCCTGGAGACAGACAGACAGACAACGAAGTCTTAGTAATAGGGTCCCCTTTTACCCTTTTGGGTACGGAACCCTAAAAAGCAAAATAAGTATAGGAAAAATTTAGGTAAAGATTGATAATGATTTTAAAAAATGTTCCTATCTTCTCACCCCATATGTAAAAGCGCGATGCTACATAGTACACGTGGCTATCAGTATAAACGTATACAATATATCACGTTGAACCAGTATAGGACGCAAATCGTGTTAGTCCAGTCAATTTACTTCAAATGGTCGCCCAACTAACCCAAATAGAATTACTACACGGTATCTTAACAGGTTCTCGCTAAATGTGCATCCTACCGTAATATCGTTAAGTATATACATATATACAAATATATCACATTTATGTATATTGTATACAGATAAAGATAAAAAGTCATTTATTCAAAGTAGGCTGAAAATCAGCACTTTTTGAAGGTCAATTTAACAAAAAGACAGCCCCCAAAACGCCTGCCCTTCACTACTTCCGATGTGTTTTTGCTGGGGAGAAGAAATGGTGGAACAAACTCCCCAGCATCACAAATACATACTGTAATAATGGCTTCCACGCCGATTATATCCATCCTAACTGAATCTGTCAAAATTAACCAACCGAACATTAAACTTTCGCCATTGTATCCGTCATTGTAAGGTTGAAAATCTATTTACAGATTGTGGTAGGTAATGTGCTGTGCAGACGTACATGAAGTTTAAATAAATAAATAATAAGCGAGCGTCGATGGCTCTTTTCTCTAAAGAAATCAGCTAGTGCGCAGGACGTATTATAGTGCATAAGCTTTTGCGTGGATACAGGTGCACTCTCTATTCCCTCACCTTCACTCCTTTCATTAAAATGCCTAAAGTTACGCAGAAAAAGAAAGGCAGAAGAAGCTAGAAAAAGCAATTTCCAAAAAACCGCGTCCAAATCGGCTCACCCGATTAAGAACTACAGTGACAGACAGACACAGAAAGCATTTAATGTTATAACATCTCTCTTTTTGCGTCACTCAAAAAGTTAACCAGGTCACCTATTTAAAAATGAAAAATAATCTTCACCAAAAACATACCTATATGAAAAAGTCACGCAATATTATCGAACCTTATCGTTCAGTAATGGCAGCCATCCCTCATGTACAGACGACAGCAGCAACCTACCCGAATCTGTCAAATTTTACCAATCAAACCTTAACCTTCCGCTATAGTGATAGGGTTGAAAATCGATTGCAGAAATTTAACAGATTGTGGTAACCTGATGTACTGTCTGTACCTAGTTGTAATGACAAAATCGATTGCTGGTTAAAAGTACCTATCATGCATCGCTCATATTTTTCACAAAGAATCGATTATTATATCATTCATCATATTCCTTTAACCTTGAAATAACTACAGGAAAGCTTGTTTTTAACAATAAAAATCGTAGTTTCAAAGAATTTGTAGGTAATAATTTAAAACCCATTAGTGTTCGGAGGCCGCTAAAAGTGTTTCTGGATACATTAAGGCGAGTATTTTTCATAATAATATTTAGTTACGTATAAATAAATGTAAAACGAATTGGAATCGTCCTCCTTTTTGGGAAGTCGGTTAAAAAGCGATTTATAATTCCAATATGAACAAGAGAAATATAGATACTGCTGTGTCCCATATCTCTTTATTTACTTTTCTTTATATATTTTTTAAGATTTTAGACCAGTACTAATAAAAATATTCAATTTTTGCACGAAACGTTTCAAATACTCAAGTGTGAAATAAATCCGCTACGAAACCACGCGTAGCGCATCGTAGCACCGAAAGCGTAGCTAATTTACTACGCGCCGTAGACCATGAAATCGCCGCACACAAGCTGCAAAGTGACTACGAAAACTTACATAAAAGTATTTATACGCTACAGTGATAGTAGGTTGAAGAAAGTTTTCGTAAACTTCGTTTAAAAAAATGGACGTGATTGGAAAAATATTATTAGAGTTCATATTGTTCCGAATAAAATTATGTATGTAAACGAACAAAGTATGTTCGGCTTATTATCTCTATGAAAGTATATAAACCCATTTTAAATTGTCAAGAAACTATTTTATACCGTATTTTTTTATAGAAAAATAAAAATAAACTAAACTTACCGTATCTTTACGTAAATAATCTTCAAAGTTCACCAAAGAGTATAAACAGTCTCAATACACGCTGCCAGAAGCAACGAATTTAAAAATAAAAAGTTAATCAAATAAATTTTTAAAAGAAGACCGCGTTCGATATACGAAATTTGAATTTGAAGTTCGCGGTTATTCCCCGGTGGTAGCGCTCGTCCGTGCGGTCGGAGGCAAGGGCGGCATCTGATACAGCCACTAGTATATAGCCTACATTTTCGTGCCGTCCGAAAGAGGCTGCTTTCGCACTGTGAAAATTACTTTTATATGGGACGATAACGACACGACTACGACACCTATGAAATAAAATAGTTATATTTTAAAGGAATCAATTTTGTTACATTAATTTCAAAATTTCAAAACTTTCAGGACACTTATCGTGTCTCTTTTAGGTACTAGTCGGGTAAAAATAATGGGACAGATGGGAGAAAAGAATACCTTAGCAAAACCTACCTTACCTTACCTTACAGGCTTTACTTTCCTAAAGTTTCAGCCAAATGAGTTTTAACATGACATTTTTTAGCATTTCACAAAGCAGAAATAAGCTGGCAACTTTTCATAATAAGTTTCAGTCAAAAGCTCTTTGAGTCGTAAGCTACAAAGTGCCCCACTCTCTATCAATGGTTGTATAACTTGGCGCATGCGCGGTGCGCGCGGATGTGACGCACGCCGCGCCGCCTTTTATCAATGGACGCGCCATCTTGTTGACGTCATACCGCCTTAGATAAATGACACATAGATTATCCCTAAGGGTCGAAATGACCTACTATTCAAAACGTCAAAATTATCATCTAATGATATATAAGACTTGAGTAACATCCTACCAAATAAGATAGGCCTCTTTTCAATTTTTACAATGACAGCTACCATATTAATTTCCCTATGATGACAGTATTTGAAATCCTTTCAATTTAGTCGCATTACATCATGTTGTTGTCCAGGAAGCCAATTTTAGTTATAAAAAAATAAATTAGTGATATAGTGGTGTATTTGTGCCTCGTGTATTTAAAAGCATAAAATATAAGAACAGGGACAATGTCTTGCATCGTGCGCGGTTGCCGGTCGCATTCCGGAAATAAAGAAAACTCGATTAAAATATTAGTTTCCACATGTGAGTATACAATCATTTTTTGTAATGTATATAAATGTAGAAAATATAATGCCATTGAGCAAAGCACTTCTTATCCAATTTCATGCATTTTAGACTTAAAATAAATACAAAAATAGCGAAGAAAATTCATTAAAATTTAGAGTTCTTAGTGTTGTGAAAACAGTTATCGATAGTTGATTCTTGGTCAGTGCACTATCTGTAAATATATATTTTTTAGGTTTCGCACTACAAGTATGCATCCGATCCAGTTCTCGATTTTAATGCAACTGTGTTAAAGCAGAAATTAATTTATAAAATAATTTACAAAATGTGCAGAATTTTGATAATTTTATAATATCACTTTTAATAAAAATGCTTTTAAACATGTTTTTAAAATCAGCCTTTTTTTTTTAGGTCTAGAGTATTGCACCCTAAACGCTGTTTCTCGAGTTTTAATGCAACGTTTACAGAAGGAAGATTATATTTACTAAATTCAAGTATTACAAACGGCTGTAAACAGAAGTTCTGAACCACTTGTTGCATCGCTCTCCCACTCTCCGCTCTCTCTCTCACAGAAATCAGGTAATCGCCCACTCTCCTCCTCTCTCAGCGCTGTTCATTACATTGAGGTATTTACTCGCGGTCAGTTTCGAATAGTGGCCATGTTGTAATTGTGGAGCTATATCAAGATACTTGAGAGGCTCTCGTTTTGCGGATGGATCAAGGAATTGAATTCAGAAGTATGGGACCTCCTTGAAACGGTGTTGTACTGTGAGAAGGTTTTGACTTCTCAGACGGCCTCAAGCTCGCTCAGCAGCGGTGGACACGTTCACTATTCTTTTTATAATTTTTGATGTTTTTATTATGTTATTAAATTATGTTTTAAAAAATGTCAATTACGAGGTATATAATAAAGCAAAACAAAATGTTTCATTTCACAATAATTACACTCTGATTTACTCTCAACAAGTTCCACTTGCGCCTGTTTTCGTACTATAAAATACTATAGGTGTATATGTAGTATTGATTATAAAATTATTTGTAGAAACGAATCAATAGTAATATTGTCAGGTCATTAATTAAATCAATCTGGGTGCTTTATGCTTGGTCATTATGGAAAATGTCTGAAAACCAAAATTGATTTATTTATAATTACAGTCTTCGAGTAATGAATTCTGGGGAAGTGAGAAACTTCTCTCTTTTTAGAGCCAGTTCAAAATTGGTGTAGAAATGCGTATGAATGTATCTATTTTATGTTTGAATTTGACTGGTGAATCTCAAAACTCGCGCTTATCTTTCTCTCTTCTTGCATGACTCATCTTCTTCAATTTCGAGTAATGTTCGATATCGAATAAAATTGGTATTGGGCACATTCCTAGCCGGCTGGCTTTTTGACAAGTTTTTGACGAGCTTTTTGACAGCGTATGACACTTCGTTCTTTGACAATGCGATGGGCCATTTGGCGGCTTGAATTTTGCATGTTGATGAAAAGCATTGCTATTTGTATCTCTTAACTCGCACATCACCGCACGCTCTCCCTTTCTCGCCGCGGACTGCGGGCTCATCGACGCTTCCCACACAGGTTGCCTTTGCGTTTGCTAAAATACTCTTTATCTATTTAGACTTCATTAATTCTGAGTCATACCGCGGGCGGACGCCATGTTGTTTTCGTTCTGAGACAATTTATGAGAACACCAGGCAATGCGCGGTTTAATTTCCCATTCGTTTTAATTTGTGAAATTGTTATATTTTTTTGTTCTGCAAGATTGGTTCTATAAAAACATTATTAAGTTTGTGAATTTCTAGCAAATGAAAGAGTAGTAATACAATAAACACACTCTACAAATTAAAAATACATTTTATTATACTCTCACGAACTTTTGACGCTATGTTCAAGTAGTTTCACATTTAGCAAGTTGAAACTATTTATCAGAAACTATGGCTCAACGCTATCTTTTATGGATAATCATTGCATCACGAGTGGGATGGGTTTTGTAACAGCTCTTTGTGCTAGAAAATCTTTTGGTAG
>NWSH02000437.1:1608963-1630604 GCA_002382865.2 Heliothis virescens | reverse complement strand
GTTCCACTGCGCCTGTTTTCGTACTATAAAAATACTATAGGTGTATAAATGTATATTGATATAAAATATATTTGTAGAACGAATCAATAAGTAAATATTGTCAGGTATTAATAAAAATACTGGGTGCTATGCTTGTAATATGGAAATCGACTGAAAACCAAAATGATTTATTATAATATACAGTCTTCGAGTAATGAAATTCTGGGGAACTGAGAAACTTCTCTCTTTTTTGAGCCAGTCAAAATTGGTAGAAATGCGTATGAATGTATCTATTTATGTTTGAATTTGACTGGTGAATCTCAAATGGCCCTTATTTTCTTTTCTGTAGAATATTTTTCATTTCGAGTAATGTCGATATCGATAAAATTGTATTGGGCACATTCCTAGCCGCTGGCTTTTGACAAGCTTTTGACGAGCTTTTGACAGCGTATGACACTCGTTTGACAACGAGGGCATTTGGCGGCTTGAATTTGGCATGTTGATAAAAGCATTGCCATCTTGTTTTATCGAATACGAGTTCCTTTTTGCGGGACTGGGATGGCATTACAGTTGTTGACTTCTGCTAAAATACTCTTTATCTATTTACTTCATTAATCTGAGTCATACCGCGGGCGGACGCCATGTTTGTTTTCGTTCTGAACAATTTATGAGAACACCGGCAATGCGCGGTTATTTCCATTCCGTTTTAATTGAAATTTTCATATTTTTTAGTCTGCAAGATTGGTTCTATAAAAACATTATTAAGTTGTGAAACTTTCTAAGCAAATAAAAGTAGTAATACAAATAAACACACTCTAAATTAAAATACATTTATTATACTCTAACAGAACTTTACTATGTCAGTAGTTTCACATTTAAAGTTGAACTATTTATCGAAAACTATGCCAACCTATCTTTTATGGATAACCTCATTGCATCACAAAGGGAGGTTTTGTAACAAGCCTCTTTGTGCTAGAAAACTTTTGGTACCATTATTTATTTACTTTAATACAAAGCTTTTTGAGTTGCTACGTGTATTAGAGAATACTTAAGGTCAGCACATTTTGTTTTGCTTTGTGTAAGCAATCAATCAGTAACACTGGCTATAGATATCTCTTTACCCAATTCCATTTATCAACACAACGTTTTTAGAGGGTAAGTAGTTAATAAGAATTATGTTAGATGCTTTTTGCGATATAGACGTTTTATTTATTTGCGATAAGTAAAATATAGCATTAAAATGCCGTGAGGCCAGTTTTCAGAAGGAGAGTAGTTGCAGGTATATGTTCAATGAATGTTCTATATCTTTTAGATAGTTCGAAAGAGTTAGTACGGTCTTAGGAAACGAAAAGCTCTAGATAGGATAATGAGTAAGTCCTTATACAGTTTAAGCTTACAACCAACCTTTCTTCGCTTCTTCTTCTTGGCGAGTCAATGACAATCAGTCTCAAATTTTTGAGGCCCAGTAGTACGCTTCTAACTCTACAGTAGGGATTATGTGATCCTGCCGGGGCTATGGGGTTTATCAAAAGAGTTAGATAGGACCTACACAAAGGGCTCCAAAAAGAACACGGTGGGTTTTAATAAGAGTCTCAAACTCCCTCACGCTGTGTCCATGGCGGCAGAGTTTATTTGATGAGATTTCCCCAAAAAACAATGATACTATAGGTATAGATGAAACTTAAAGAAAAATCGTACCTAAGTATAAAATTGCAATCTTATTCCTCTTTCTACGTAAAATGTACTGTTACCGTGCACTTAGTCACTTACACTAAGTAGGACCACCTACACTCCATCATAATACACAAAATGCCAAAGTACTCACTTAGGCCAAACAAACAGGATCAATTAACTTAATCTAATAAACAATAAGAAATATCATCTCCGAAATTAATAAGAAGACTTATCATGTTGAAACAAGGGGTCAATTAAATCACTGTGATAAGGAAACACAAAGAAATGTCGTGAAATGTAATTAGAACTTGTTTTTATGAGGTTCCTGTACTACTGAGATTAAATAACTGTAGGTATCTACGGTAGCACGTAAAATTGGGAGCACGTGAGAAATTCGTCTTACCTTAAAACACACGTTCTTCAGGTGTTTTAGATAATTTTCTCCATACAAAATTTTCTAAAACACGTGACGAGCGTATGCGTAACTTCTTTGTAGTAAGACGGTTGAAAGATTTCGATGAGACTTGCGTTGACTGATAGCTGCTGTTATATGAATAGGGGCTATTATTACCAAGGGGTTTTCTGGTTACCTACCCCGGATAACTGGGCTGAACCCTGATGCTCACCTGCATCCAGTTAGACTGGGAGCCAATCCCATACACACTCAGTTAGGAAAAGATTAGGCAGATGACAGTTAACTGGTGTTTTATAAGATATTGGTCAAAATATGACCATAGGTATGCACATACCTATGGTCATACCTATTGTGCATTATAATATGTCTTGCACAGCTGGCTGATCTCCTTATATGAGAACGCCGCCATAACCGAAATTGGCTAGGACGCCATCACGTAGGATTTTTTTTATGATCTTTAGAAAAAAACCATTGCCGTATTTTATACGCCATCCTACAGATTTCCTGAACCATATTAACATACGTATCTCCCATATAAATAAAGTTAATGAAACTGGAAAGTTCAACGGGACGTGACCTCGACATTGGCAAGTAATAACTAGCATTTATACCACTTCACAGTGAAAAACATGCAATATTATAAGTTGATTACTCGTGGCAGAATTAATTAAAGGTTTATTTTTTTCCATATTTGACCTTGCTGGCTTTAATTGAGAAGTAACACGTGTATCGGAAACGGATTTCAAATTAATAAAGATTACTTATTTTTAGAAGTATGTTGATGAAGCTATAAAGATTATCGTTATCGTTCGCCTGTATTAAATACTAGCTTCTGCCAGCGATTTCACCCGTGTCCCGCGGGAACTACTCGGTGCACCCGGATAAAAAGTAGCCTATCGATTTCACCCGTGTCCCGCGGGAACTACTCGGTGCACCCGGATAAAAAGTAGCCTATAGCCTTCCTCGATAAATGGGCTATCTAACACTGAAAGGATTTTTCAAATCGGACCAGTAGTTCCTGAGATTAGCGCGTTCAAACAAACTCTTCAGCTTTATAATATTAGTATGGATTATTGTGTTAAGGTGTCTTCGCAACAGGTTGTGTTGATAATTTAATGTACATACTTATCGTTACGTTCAAGCTGTTTTTAGGACTGCCTTCGTTGCATTATCATGACAATTTGTGGTTACAGTGAAAAGTTTTGTACACGATATTGTCATCGTATCTTACTAAACACAAATCTGAACTGCATCAATTTCTGTCGTCTGATAAAGTCAGAACTTACGTAAAATGCGTGAAAGCATTTCAAAGAAATTAATTCACGCAGTTGGATTAACACTGTGAGAGAGATCAATATCAAATTTTAACAACATCGGTTCAGTATTTTATATGAAAGCGTAACAAATAAATGCTACGTAATACGTCATGTTATTTTACAGTACCAGTAACTTTTCAATTATCTATAAGTACTAATATTATAAAGCTGAAGATTTTGTTTGTTTGAACGCGCTAATCACAGGAACTACTGGTCCGATTTGAAAAATTATTTCAGTGTTAGATAGCCCATTTATCGAAAAAGGTTATATAGGCTTCTTTTTATCCGGGTGCGCGCAGTAGTTCCTACGGGAAAGCGGGTGAAACCGCTGGCGGAAGATAGTGTCTTGGGAATCAAAACCCATATCTTTCGCTCAAAAACTTACGTTTTAACTATTGAGCTATTGTGACTAACTGAATAAGTTTGAAGATATCCCCTTGCTTGAACATGCTTCTACTGTCTATTAATTTACAACTTGATTAAACCCTACTTCCATCGTTTGCAATTTTCTAAAATCTAATTCCACATGATTATTTACACTCTTCACTTCATGCTAGATTTATTGCAATAGAGCGAGACAACAGCATATTTGTCATTTCGTTTCAACCTTTTATTTACCACCCTTAATTCGAGGGTCGAAATCCCTTCCCGCGCTTGCGTGAATCAATAATGTACCCCTTATTATGACACTAAGTGTAAACGTCAAAATGCGTGCTAAGCAAAAGCTGCGACATACATTGCTGCATTTGTAGAACAGTTCCCATTGCATGGTCTGTGTAAACCAGCAATGGATTTGATGTATGTGTATGTGTAGTGTAGTTTATCCTCGTTTGTAAACGCTGTGGTACAGGTTCGCGCCTGCGCCCTGCATCCAATGGACCAAATTTTTAGCAAGTGTAACGCGAGCCGTGTAAAGTGCATCTGTTTTGTGTGAAAAGTCTATAAATAATATTAAAAAGTGAGTCCGTTTGTCACTGTTGTGTTCCATATGTTGTACAGGTCTAGTTTCGTTGGTATTTCATGGGATAGTCCATTTATTTAGGCTACTTTCGTGAGGACGTTGTCTTTGTGTGGAGTTACGATTTTCTTCTTCCGTATTTTCTTTGCCGCAAGATGCTTATCGAAGTTTTTACTGTTTCGTTTTTTTAACTAAGTATAGTGTTTTTACAGGATTTGAAAGACACTTCGTTTCATGGAAACATGTTATAACGCATCAATAAACATTATATTATATGAATAAATAGTTGAATAATTTTACAGTGGCGACTTCATAAATTAAATACTCGAAATTCGGTTAAGTTTTCATTAAATTTTCTTTCGATTTAGCGTTATAGGTAGATAATGTCAACTTAATTAACAGTGCGCGAAATTAATTGTCCATTTTAATAAGGATAGTGTGATTACAAACAAAACAACATTAATGGATAAATTTTGGCGTACCACTACATAAAAAAAAAACATTACAATTTTTTGTTATACAGGATGTCTTGCGGGGCAGAATGCCTCTCCCTGGGCCCCCCTCCCGACTCTATCCTTCACATGCCACCGCCCCCCCTGCCGGCATTCCTGGCGAGTGCCGCCAACCTCACGCCCCCCTGCAGAGCCTCCAAGTGCCCCACCAGCAGGAACAACGAGGAGAACTCCCTGTTCCCAGGAGTGGAATACCATGAGCTGCCCAGACATGGTGAGATACGTATGTTGTTCGATTTTCTGACTATAGTAGCTCTTACCAGCAGTTTCATCTGAATAAGAGAAGATTTCTTTAAAGCTTCATTTATTCTTGAAGAGTCTACTGCCATCAATCTGCCAGGAATTTACCATTCCAATTGGTGGATTGGTAATGACTCAGGCTCTTAAATCTTTTCCTATGACAGTAACAACACCTTGGATAATGTATTTATGCATGTTTCAACATTTTTACCTGTGAAAACTTCGAACGTGTTTCAGAGCCAGCCACTAATGATGACACGTGGTTCCTGGTGCTGATCACTTGCTGCATAGCTGTTCTCTGTATAGCTGCGCTATTGGCCCTGTTTCTACTCAAATGTAGAGAGTAAGTACATCTCTGCTTTCCTTCTTTCTTAGAACTTACTTATCAAGTACAGACGACAGCACATCAAGTTACCACAATCTGTCAAATTTCTACAATAGATTTTCAACCTTATTACAATAGTGGAAGGTTAATATTACATGTGTAAAATTTGACAGATTGGGATAGGTTGCCCTGCTGTTGTCTGTACAACACGACTTCTGATACCTTTATGCTTCACATGCAATGTCTCTGTTACCTATAAATCTCCGTATTTTTTTCTTCTTGATTCTTACTCTTTGCTTTATTTCCCTTGCAGTTGGAAAAAATCTCATGGGTTTTTTCTCGACAGGGCGCGAGGAGGTTGTAAGAGCGGTACTGGTAAGGCTTCGGGCTCCAATGCTTTATACGGAGGTGCCGCGATAGACTCGCGAGTGCTCTGGGCAGCGCTCACTCCTCGCGGCACGCGGCACTTCGTGGCCGACACTTACCCACATGACGAGACTGAAGACCATCACTACGAGTGTGTGGAACCCCCACTATACAAGCTCGGCCCACCCGAAGACCTCGCCATTCCACGACACTTCAACGTAGAATATGAAGACCCCGCACCTCTAATCGAAAGCTACAGTGATAGGACAGAAGAATACTTCCGGAATGGCATGGACACTCTCCGCCGTGGGAGGCCTCTCGTGTCCTCCCCCACGAGGATCGAACGCCCCAACCTGCCCCCTCTGAACCTCCAGCCGCGCACTCTCAGGAGGGCCCCCCACTCCCGCCGAGTCAGTGATGCAAATAATCCGGAGAAATCGGCCATCTGAACCGAGAGTGGCGCGGTTTTCTCCGTCGCCGATTCTACCGATATCGATTACGATTGGCAGTCGATCGAGAACTCGAATGTTGATCGTCTCGTTTGAGGACCATTTTCTTCTGATCCATTTAGTTCAGACGTTTGGCTCCTGGACTAAAGTTTAAAAATCAGCTCTGGACATTACCTATACTTAGAACGCTTTTCCGCATAACTAGTGCATAATTGGAAGTTAACAAAAATAGCACAATAGATTAACACTAGATTAAGTACTTCTTCTGATAATAATTTATACAAGACAACGAAAAGTTTTTTGTGTCACTATCTGGAGAAGTATGAAATCTACGTAATTAATGTAGTAGGTGTAAGGTGTAGAACCAAGCTTACGAAGTGCATCGGTGTCCATAAACTTATCACGAATAGCCTGTGTACGCGAACGTAATTGTAACTCGGTAGGCAATAGTTTATTTACTGTAAATAACATAGATTTTTAACGAATTTATTTATTTTAATGTGCAATTGTATTATATGCTATTCAGTCTCTAAAACTAGTCTAACATTACTGTAATACTTCTAGTCATTCATCACAAATTGTGACTTTATTCTACATGTCTATTTTAATCACTAAACAGCTAGCATCTGTAATATTTGTTAGAATATTTTATTTTATACAATATGTATCACGAATTTTTGTACTTGTCAATAAAATATTATTATTTATCTTGCTTTTCTTACCCATTTAAAAAAAAAATTACAACCCCTCTATTCATACAGGACAACAGCACAGATAGGGGATTGATTCCTATCTTCCCTGACGGTCATGCATAGCCGACTCGCAACAGGTAGGTTATTAATCAAAACAGGACAAATAATCAGAATATTTCCAACAGTTGAATTAGAGAACCCCATCAAATTGAATACAAGCAATAATAAGTTGAAATATTTCCGAACGAAACCATTTGCAATGTCATTATTTTGACGTTGACAATGTCAATTCGTTTTGATTTTGACATGACGCGCTTCCCCCGTGCACGCAGTGTTTGTGTTGGCTAAAATTGAATGAAATATGACAAATTCATGATATTTAAGTGATTATATTAATAATTTTAGTGTATTTTTTGTTAAGTGTAGCACAGAAAATATAAGATATAAGCAAAATGTCGGAAGAAGTGATAAAACACTCTGTTCACACTTTGGTGTTCAGATCTCTCAAAAGATCTCATGATATGTTTCTGTCTAACCAAGGATTGTTACCGCCAATTGATGAGAAAGCGTAAGTATTGATGAACACTGCTCAAAAACTGTACAATAACACATTAACACAGTTAGAAACTTGTAACAATGGTAACCTCAATATTTTCTGTATTAAGCCTCATTAGCTTTATAATTTTAGTTTTATCCTATCAATCTATAGTTCTTAAAGCAAGTTTTATTGTTCAACACCTAACACTATACCTAAATAATGGCCTATAAATGAAATAATGATCTTAACATAAGAAAACCATACTCTGTGACATAAAACATATTCCTTTTGTTCCAGAGAGAAAATTCTAAAAGGAGTGAAGGCTCGTGACAGCTATGGTCAAGTGATGGACACAGTGCAACATGCACAGGCCGTCAAACAACATGATGCCAGGACACAGATGGACATACCTAATGACAATGGTAATATACATATTACATAGGGTAGAAAGCATATTGATAGAAGAATAACTTTGGTTAGAGTGTAGCAAAAGATGATTGCATAGTGTCATTATTAATGGAGACAAAATTTTCTTAACTCTCTTAAAGCACTACAATAATTGGTGCTAGGTAATAATTAGTTGTCTATTTGTCTCTCTGCTACTAATATATTAAAGGGCACACATATTCTTGTTTGTTTGTACCTTAAACATCTAAAACTACTCAACTGATTTGAAAAATTCTTTCATTCTTGGGAAGCTAGACTATCTTCAAATATTATAGGCTATAATTTGACTGGGTACAAGCAGTAGTTCCCACGTGACACGGGTGAAACCGCAGAACACCTATTTAAAATCTCTTTTAACCTACGGGATGGTTACTAATCTTCTTAAAAGCTGATCTTCTTATGTCCAAGTGCTTATCTCTCAAGAGGATGAAGACACAACTACACTACTTGGTTTGTGTGTACTTTGCAATAAACAATCATGTTTATTTTTATTAGCTGTGGCATGCTTAGCAACCTCTTTACTATCTTCAGCATCATTTTTTATTTTATTTGATGTTGCTCATAAATGTGTCATCTATACTAATATTATAAAGCTGAAGAGTTTGTTTGTTTGAACGCACTAATCTCAAGAACAATTGGTCCGATTTGAAAAATTATTTCAGTGTTAGATACCCCATTTATCGAGGAAGGCTATAAGCTACTTTTTATCTGGGTGTGTGCAGTAGTTCCCACGGGAAAGCAGGTGAAACCGCTGGCGGAAGCTAGTTATACATATTTGCCTTAAAACATATTCTACAACTTAGGATATGGTAATCTGAAATGTGCAATCAGCTTTTTTATTTGCATAGTTATTCTTTCTGAACTCTACTATGTACTCATTTTGGAATACTTTGATCCTTGTAAATAGCCAAGTTTTTTTTTATTATTGACAAATATGCATACATATGTACAGGCAACAGCAGGTCAACCTACCCAAATGTCCAATCAAATACCCAATCTGTCAAATTTTACTCATTGAACATTAACCCACTATTATGATAAGGTTGAAAATCTATTAAAGAAATAACAAGTTGTGGTACATAGGTTGATATGCTGGTCTTCTAAAGTTCCAACTTCCAAATGTGCATATTCTAACACTAACCTTCATATTTCCTAGGAGAACTGGCAGAATCAGCAGCCCTAGGATCAGAATCAGCTCTCATGCCGTTCACCGGCCCGGCACCAACCCCAGCCCCACCAGCGGGTGCCCTGGCCGTGCCCAGAAAACCTCCAGCAATGCCCAAACCTAAGTGGCATGCACCATGGAAGCTGTTCAGAGTTATATCTGGCCATTTGGGCTGGGTGAGATGTGTGGCTGTTGAACCTGGCAATGAGTGGTTTGCTACCGGTAAGAGTTCTCATACATAAAATGTTAAACAATTTAATGTCTCTTTGTTTGTTCACAAAAGGTTCTAAGACGTCTTCTTAAGAAGATAAAGGTCTTCTGCAAATTGTTCAATTTCATCTTCACTTCGCATTTTACTGTTTTGTTTACATTTTTAACCTACTTCAAAAAGGGAGGAGGTACTCTCTTTGTGTGGAATAAATGGTTTTTCTTTCTTTCTTTCTTACTCAATTCAAATGGGACCAAAGAAAATGATTCCCCAAACCGTTATTGTGCTTGATAAAATAAAACAGTGTTATATTATCTGAATATTTTTCAGGTGCTGCGGACAGAGTCATAAAGATTTGGGACTTGGCAAGTGGTAAACTGAAGGTATCACTCACAGGACATGTCAGTACAGTAAGAGGTGAGTCTACTATTCTACTGCTTTTTTAAGCCGGCTCTACACTCGCCCGTGAAGTCGCGTTATTTCACGCCGTGAATGTATGCCGCGATCCACGCGTGAACTGTGTCCCTCCACACTCGCAAATCTTTACAGTCTCGTTCGTGACTATGGACGACGACGACGTGATTTCTGCTGCTGCTGTGTCACTGCTTGCTATTGCTTATTATAATTACCTTTGTGTTAAAGATAAGAAGCAAATAAAAAAGAGATGGAGAAAAAGACGTTGGTGGATGTCACCAATGTCCTGTCCGCTACTGCGGAAAAATGCGAGTGTAGATGCGTTCACGTTCGCGCGCCGCAAACCCTTTGTCGCGGACCAGAAAACCGACACTGATCGGGGAACGGCGCGAAGCGCGAACGCGAACGCATGAACAACATCCACATTCGTGATTCGCAGTTGTCGCGGGATTTCGCGGCCGTTCGCGCCGCGAGTGTAGAGCCGGCTTTAAACAGTGGCCAATACTTGGAGAAGATTTTTTTACATATTTTATAATGTTATCATTTGTTTTCAGGGTTGGAAGTATCTTCACGACATCCATACCTGTTCAGTTGTGGTGAAGACAGGCAAGTTAAATGCTGGGATTTGGAATATAATAAGGTACTTTTTGCATATTACCAATAAAACATGGAATTCAAAAGCAGGCAATAGAATCTTTTTTAATTACTATCAGCTTGATAAAGAATGCATTGCATTTAATTAAAGCTGGCGGATAAAACACATCTAAGAGTGGGAGCAACCTGTGGTTTAGGGTCAATTCACACCGAGACGCGACGCGACGCGACGCGGCTTTGATGTAGCGCGACGCCGCGCGGCGCCGCGCGGCGCAGCGCGACGCCTCGCGGCGTCGCGAGACGTATCTTAAAAACAAAGCAAATCGCGAGATGTAGCACCGATCTTGCCCGCCGCGCGTCACCGCTGCGTCAAGATGCGTCGCGCTGCGCCGCGCTGCACCGCGCGGCGCCGCGCGGCGTCTCGAGGTGCAGCGCGACGTATCTGAATTCTCACAATTAAATGTGTATCCTTTCGTGTAGTGAATAAAGTATATTTTGAGTCGCTCTATGTAAAATCTGCGTGCAGCGTCGCGTCGCGTCTCGGTGTGAATTGACGCTTATTCACAGCAGTTGACTAAGAAAATTCAATAAAAAAAACTATTGAAACATCATTGAAATGCTCATAAGGCTGAGGCCAAACGAGCGTAATTTTGTGAGTTGTGAGTAGCAGAATTTCGGTCGCAGAAAATCTGCTACATTCGGTTTCATACAAAAGTCCTATTTGATTCACATGGCAACACCAAATGAGTTGTCTTTTTTGTTTGTAACGATTTTCTGCGACCAAAATTCTGCGACTCACGGCTCAAAAAATTACGCTCGTTTGGCCTCAGCCTAAAAGTGTTTACTGACTTTAAAAACGTCCCATTTTCTACAAAACTTCCAGGTGATCCGCCACTACCACGGGCACCTGTCAGCAGTGTACACGATCTCGCTGCACCCCACCATCGACGTGCTGGTGACGGCGGGGCGCGACGCCACCGCGCGCGTGTGGGACATGCGCACCAAGGCCAACGTGCACACGCTGACCGGACACACCGATACCATCGCCTCGCTCGCTTGCCAGGCTGCTGAGCCGCAGGTAAGGGAATATTTTTTTTTGTCTATAAAAATATAAGTAATGAAGAAGAAACGGGGTTTTTTTATGTTTGTACCGGCTCCGAAACTATTGACCCGATTTGAAAAATTATTCCCCTGTTTGAAAGCTAGACTATCTCTCAGTAACTTAGGTTCTATTTTGTCCGAGTTTGGAATGAAGTTCTCTGGACGCAGGTGAAACAGCTAATTTGTCATAAGAACGCCAATCATGCACCAGCTACCTATGCCTTGACTACGAATCGGTTGACTGAACTGGCGAGTCATCTGAATTTTATGAATATAGGTTTACTTAGGAGTAAAAAGTCTACAACTTTTCTAAGTTTGTATGTACTTTCTAAGTATGTCTTAGACACCAATGGCTGATAAAAGGTGAAGGAAAACATCTTGAGGAAACCTGGACTATAAAGTCTGAAATCACCAACCCGCATTGAGCAAGCGTGGTGATTATCGCTCAATCCCTCTCAATTTGAGAGGAGGCCTGTGCCCAGCAGTGGGACAGTAAAAAGGCTATTAAAAAAAAAAAAAAAACGTCTACAATTCTGAAGATGGCGTGCCACGACTGAAATCCAACGGAATATTGTGGAATTATTTATTTTCGTATGTGGTTACTAAGCAATAGAATAAGACATTAGCGCCTCCTCTACAGGACTTCTTTCGTGGTCTGGACTCAATCATACGACACTCATTGAAGCTTGTATAGCGAATTTATAGTTATGAATATAGTTCTGCATAAAAGCACTTACATACTATTCCAGATTATAACCGGCTCACACGACTCAACAATCCGTCTCTGGGACTTAGCAGCAGGCAAATCAATGTGCACTCTAACCAACCACAAGAAATCAGTGCGTTCCATAGTTGTCCACCCAACATTATACACCTTTGCCTCTGCCTCCCCGGATAACATAAAGCAGTGGAAGTGTCCAGAAGGAAAGTTCATACAGAACTTGTCCGGACACAATGCTATAGTGAACTGTATGGCTGTGAATCCTGAAGGAGTGTTGGTGAGCGGAGGTGATAATGGCACCATGTATTTGTGGGATTGGAGGACTGGGTATAACTTCCAGAGGTTACAGGTGAGGTCTAATTATTTTTGTTTGGTAAAGCTTTCTTACTTTCTCCATACTACTCGCGAACTCTGCCGAGGTTAGGCAAATACGAGACTTAATTAGAAATACTGGCATAGCACTTCGGATTAAATTAGCCAACTTGCTTCGCCATACCAAAGACATGCTTAAAAAAACAACTGCAAAACATTGTGTTGCCAAGTTGCCAGTAAAAGTAATATGTATCTCCACTTCTCTTTATTTCTGTTTTAAAGTTTCACAATGCTTGAAGTAGCCTAACTAACCCAATCCTAATTTGTTGTCCCCAGGCCGCCGTCCAACCAGGTTCAATGGACTCAGAAGCCGGTATCTTCGCGATGACATTCGACCAATCCGGCTCCCGCCTGATCACGACCGAGGCCGACAAGACTATCAAGATATACAGGGAAGATGATACAGCCTCCGAGGAAACGCATCCTATCAACTGGCGACCAGAAATATTGAAGAGAAGGAAGTTTTAATTCAATTAGTTGTAATAATAAAGATTTTTTGACTATGAGTGGTGTTTTTCTTTACTATCGAATGAACGTATATTGGTCTAGTGCCGCGTTCCGCGAATTCACCACGGATGAAGCAGAAATTACTTAGGTATGAAGAATTTGACTGAGCGAGTATAGTCATTCAGTGAAATTTAATTGATACAAGAAGTCTGTCGGCAATATTTTGGAACAACTATTTCTGTATGCAATTAGATAATTCATAAACACTAGGGCCAGATAGTAATCTTAAATTGAATAAAACTAATCTTCAATATTTTTTATTTATTGTTAAAAAATATGATACATCATAATTTTACAACCTAAAACGTTACAAAGCAAAGATATGAAGTGTTCGTACATGATTAAGTATCGAATCGCAATACAAGTCTCATTCTCACTGGAATGTCGACAACACAAAACTTTAATGTGTAATACGCAACAAAATATGCGCTTTTTATTATAACTTGGATGCCATATTATAGCAAATTAAAGTGATCCCTAATACAGTTCTCGAAAAACTCGACGTCGTTCCGCAACAACATTCCGAGCGCAAGGGCAAATGTTCATACCATCCCCCTTTGATATAATTGACTTCTGCGCAGCCTCTCGCGCAATGTTCAGTGACGACAAAAAGTTTAGCGAGAACTATAACAGTATGGAAATAAGACCGAACTAATAGCACGAGCCCTTTTTCGCATTACAATACGGAAAAGTTTAAAATACCGTAATATGAACCAAGAACGAAGATAGATAGTATTCCCAGACATGACTTATTTATTATGGCTTCATAATACCTTAAAATGGCAGTAAGTGTAATATTTACAAAAAAACACTTTGTAGCCTATGCTGGAACACCTCTATCATAGATACATTATCATAATTATTACAGACAAACTCATTAAAAATATATCAAAAACTAAACGAGACACTCACTTGAGATCGCTTTCACATTTTTACCAAATTATTCTTTTCTTTTTTTACCATCTTTTAGTACAAGTTAGTTACCATATCGCAATTATCTTTAAGGGCTTAAAAACTCGAATAACATGTCTCTACTGTCTGAAATAATAAACAATCTCGCTCCACATAATACAATATTAAATAAAGCATTATTTATTAGATTTTTTAAATCATAACATTAAAGCCTATGTGTATATTTAGCCCGCCAGCAAGCTTAATAGTGCTCAATACAAAAATATAGGTAACAAGGAGGTTATATACATCATTGTGTTTATAGCAAGTCGAATGAAAACCACAAACTATGAAATAATACACCATACTAACCAAACTGCATAATACAATGTCACAAGTTCAAGTATAAATGAACAATATTCATAGTTTACAATTATTATTAAAATAAAATACAGCATACAAACACAATGTTATACATTTGCCTCCTGTTCTACCGTGGCCTGCATATGCGTGTACGAGTGAACATTCAGCGATCATATTTCATCATCCAAATCAAATTCTTCTTCAGGATAGTCCCCAACTGTCACATATACAGGTTTCACAAAGCCCCCGTATTTTGGGGGACACGTGAAATAGCGTTTGCCGTTTACTCTGTGAAAGAAAATTGAAAGGTTATAGTTTAAAATGGTAAGGTCAAGAATGACTATTCTCTTTCATAGTAATGAGGAAGCGTGCCTGATAAAATTAACGAATACCAGTAAAAGACAGGGATAAAATAATCCTTTAAGAATCTGGTTATAATGCTTCTGTTTTCAACATGCTTCTTCTTATGAACAGTACCCGTTATGGTGCGAATTTTAGTTTCTCATTGTTTCTTTGCAAGTAAAAAGTAGGCTAGGCACAAGATGGCAATGGTTCATATCTATCTTAAGTATTGAATATGCTTACGATCCATCATTCTTCCCGCGGGGTTCATCATACTGCACTCCAATCCACAGTCCCTTAGCGCCGTCGAGCGGTCCGTTGTACCGCACGGTAGCACGCCGGACGGGTTGCTGGGGCACGCGGACTTCACATCGAGCCCCCACCAGCACGGCTTCTGCGATTCTTTGGGGGAGATATGAAATGTTAGTACTTTCATGAATATTGGTAAATAATTATTATCTTGAAGTAATTGGAATACCTTGGAAGTGAGATACTTTTGCCCTAGACTGTAGAAGAGTTAAAACATTAGTAATGTTTGAGGGTATTTCGTAATTTACTTTCCACACTTGGGTGATCAAGGAAGAGAAAAATGACACAAATATAATTCCAAAACTAAGTTGAGAGGGAGATGCCTACATGAGATTATTTTTTATGTGTAGATTTTTAGATTTGTTATATTGATATTCCTTTCAAAAGCGTAAATAATTTTCAGAATTACTTGGCCTCATCTTCAAGTTCTTTCTGCTGCTGTTCTTTGAGCTTGTTCATCTCCTCCTCATTGTACTTGCCGAGGCGGTTGCGTTGCAGGAACGAGCGGAGAGTGTCACCCTTCTTCTCATATTCTTCCTCTGTTAAACGGAATCTGTAATAAGGTCATAATTATTAATAAGTATTAAGTATTATTGGGAGAGACAATTAGATTAGAATATTGTAATAAGATTCAGGTAAGATATGTTCTAATCCAATTTTTGTATTATAGTATGGATGAAAATATAAAAGAATTTCAGAACATGCTATAGCCACATATTCATGGTAAATAACTCAGCAACATAATGAAGTAAATTTGTTTATAAATAATTTACAATGAATATGGGGCTTTATGATCTGTTACTACAATTTTATGTAAACATAGATAACTACTAAAGAAGTAACAGGAATTAACATCTTAATTCTGATAAAAAAAAAATTTACCTCTCTGCACTGTCTGAAGACCCAAAATCGTGGACCAGAGCAAACTTATCAATGACATGTATCCTCATGCCATCGTCAATAGGGTATGAGCCGAGCAGGGCATTATCATTGTCTATGTCACACACAAAGCCGTTCTTCTTGTCATAGACCTTCAACTTCATGGTGGCTGCCGAGCCGCCAGTCACAAGCTCCAATTTAGTCTGATAATAAAGTTTTAAAGATTTATCTTTTGAACTGGTTTTTGTTATCTATTGTGACATAAAAGTACATTTGCAAATTAATTATGACACATCAAAATCGTGTTATCTATTATCAAACTAGAATGAGTAATTCTGACTTCTACTTTACCATTTAATAGACCCTGGGTTACCTTTAGGCAAAGTCTCGTAAACTGTGTTCAATTTAAAGCAAAATGTTAAAGACTACTAAATTGCACTTCGGTGCGCTGTTCTGTAGGCTTTAGCATGTAGTTTTAAAGAAATATAAGTTCTTATAAAGCAAAACAAAAAGGTCTGTGAATCTTTGTAACCTTAAACTCCATAACAGTAATTCCTTTCTTGAACCTTCTCTCGACGGGCGCAGCATCTTCGCTATCAGACTTCGTGATGTGCACATTAACAAAATCCTGGGTAACTACTTGAATATCTGCCATATTTTTGGAGAAATTTTAAACCGATTGACAAAAGAATTTCTGATTCATACAAACAAAACGTCAATGTTTCGTTCCATCATTCTGATTAAGAAAATTGTTAAGTCTACACAGGCATAAAATTTAGGTGTTTCTCTCTCTTTCAGACTACAATTTTTAAACAGAGCCGCAACCAAAAAGTATGCACATTATTATAGAATCGGGGATATGGAACGTTATTCACTCATAGACGTTTTGTTTTACGCAGAATTTGTCTGGATGTTTAATCCATGTAGGAAATTCTGTATCTGATTTTATTTTAAAATAGTGTTTTAAAAGTATTTTTTAACATTTATGGCATACATGCTTGCGCTGGCGCAACAGTGGTTTCAGCCGTTCTAATGGAGCTACTTTCCGCATAGGGATAAAAAGTAGCCTGTGACTAGTACTTATACATCGATGCCTGTGACCTACCTATTCTGGCATAAGATTGCTATTTTACTGCCAAACTTTATTCCAAATCTATTCAGTAGTTATGCGTAAAAAATAAGACATACATCCACAAACTTTCGCGTTTTTAATATTTCTAGGAAGATTGTACTGCTATTTACACCAAGAGCATACTTTATTACCAACAAGTTCAAAATGGTATCCCATCAACAGCGCCATCTAGTGTAAGTCATGGTATAACGGTCCATTATTTTATGGTTCACCGATCTGGCTTTTGTGGGTTCAATCTTGTACAGAAATACGTTTTTAACAGACTTCCCAAGATTCTGAAGTCGTATGAATCTTTATTTCATGTATGTTCACTTCACTGTATAGATTTATTGGGTCACAGATTAATACATCAAGCGTTTGCACATGTCATTGCATGATGATTTTCTGTCCCAACGGGCTATGAGAGTGTGGAATAAGGAGTGCAACTGTGTCTGCGCAAATGCTTGTGCACTATAATATGTCCTGCGCAGCTGGCTGATAAGAACAGCCGCCGTGGCCGACAATTGGCCCTAGACGCCATCAATTATGTCATTGCTAGGCTATTATTTCATTGGTTGAAACAGAAAATCATTTATTGGCTATCCTGCAGTAAAATGAAAATTAATTGTGAAAATAAATTTGAAACTAGTTAATTTTGTTGTCAAAGAACTGTTTAAAATTGGGGTATTTTAAGGAGATAGTGAAACAAGAAAGAAATAATGAAAATAATCAAGTTTATGCTGGCACGCTGAGTAGCAACTTCTGTCTTGGCGAATTCTATTTCTCTGGTCTCGTGAGCTGTAGCTGTAACGTGACAAAAACAACGCACAAACTAGTCAATGTGTGCAAAAGGGACCCCGCACGTCGACTGAGGACCCTCGAAGTCATGCTGCACTAGAATGTTCCGGAATCTAATCAAACATAGCTCCAATGAATTTTATAAATTTTTATTCAAGCAAATATGACAAACATTGAAGCATGCATTGAAATTATAATGTTTATCTACACAGCTAAATACCTAATATTGAAAAGTTCAAAGTAATGGAGTAGGTAAATCTCAATGATATAATAAGACTCACATTATAATTTTATAAAAATATGTTACATATAAACATCGATACTATGAAGCGTTACACATAGCGCACTTTACGCTTATGTCCTTCAAAAGTAAAATATACTTATTGCCAGCCTACTATCAACCTAAATCCATAAACAATTTAACTACAGATATAGTGCCTATATAAATTTATAAAACATGTTTATGTCGATATTCTATAAAATAGATTTAAATAGTTACTTTAAAATCCTTTCCCTACCACCACCAAGTTATCTAAGACAAAGAGTCAAAATTTTAAAATCATTTATAGTTTTAGAAAGTGCGAAACAGTACTAACAAGTTTTGGTGGTAATTTTGAGTAATATTACTGCAACGAGTGTTGCCGAAAGTAAAGTACACATACAATTCGAGTTATCGAAGTTAGTTAAGTAAAAAATAATAAAGAACTTAATAAAATCGTCGTAACGAGGACGTAACACAATAGCTAAAAACACGAGTTCGTGTAGACAATAAGATACATAGTGATCTTCCGTTCTTGTAGTTCGTCGCAACTCTTCGGTGTATATCCGTGGCTGATTCGGGTGACGCGGCCGCCGCCGAGGTATTTTGCACACATTGCTAGCGATATAATATGTCGAAATGGCAATCATTTGCATCATATAAATAGAATTTAATTTAAGCATTTCATTTCATAATTATATAAAGTGATGTACTGTTTTACACTGATTCCATTTCGACATTATGCAATAATAAAATAAGGACGCCCGCCGAGTACAATTGTGCATGTGTTTCACTATTTTATGCAAGTTTACTGTTGCAACATGTAGCATCGATTATTACCGGAGTACACAAACAATGATTGCTAAAGTGAATCTCAAAGAAGAATCGAATCGAATTGAATGAATAAGTGGTGTCGCGGACATGTTGCAACGTGGCAGTGTTGTGCAATTGTTCTAGACGCGCGTACGAAGGTATCATTAGCAACCGTACCTGGCCCGGGTCACTCGACTTGAGTGCCCAGGCGCGTTCCTCTTCTACGCCTCGCGTGCCGGCGATCAAAACAAAACACTTTGGTAACCAATAAGGCACTCGTATATTTCAACTTTTTGTTTCGTGTATAAAAAATATCTTTGGCGTTATAACGGTTCGGCGGTAGCGGCGGCCGCGGCCGGTGCGGCGGCGCCGAGCGTCACCCGAATCATTTCCACTGGAAATACCCCACTTTCCACTTGCGCCGCTGTCAAGCGCCTTCCTTGCTCTCCACGCTGCTCTGCGACTCTCCGGCTTCGTTATCCCGAGAGCTCTCCTGTTCTCCTTCGGGGCTACTTTCTTTCTGTTTTCTCTCCGGGCTGAACATGTCGACGGCCTTTGAATCCTCACTTTCCACTTCCATGGATTCTTTTTCAACGACAGGCTCGGGAAGCGATTCGCTCTCAGTTTCTACCGGGGCGGGGGCTGAAAAACTCGTGTCGACGGATTCTCCCGCGTCATAGAGATCGTTGGAGGGTTCGTCTGACACTGCCGTCTGCGGGGGTGACGAGTTAGACGAGGGTTCAGGAGGAGAGTATTCCTGTTTCTCGTTCTCTTGACTACTTGTCTCTTCAAATTGTTCGGGAGCTGCGGAAGGTTCAGTGCTGGGCGTGCTGTCGCGAGGAGAGTCCTGGCTGACGGGCTGGGCTTCCTCAGAGGGAACTGACTCTCTGCTCTCACTGACTTCAGTGGACTCACTCTGTTCTTCTTGTTTAGCTTCATTGCTCTCTACAGCCACGGCAGCGGGCGGGCTGGCTTCGTTAGGCTTGTCATCGTCTCCATTTCCAGCGGTTTCTGCCTCCTCAGCGGCTCCCCACCTAGATTTTCGATCTCTCTCCCGCCTCGAGTTCCTGTCACTTTTGTCAGATCTGTCGTCTTTAGGCTTCGATTTGTTAGACTCATCGCGGTCAGCAGGCTTGTCGTCAGCCTTACGCGTGTCGTTGTTCCTGCTCTGTGTGCTGTCGTCACCGCGGCGAGCGTCATTAACTCTGTTTTGTTGGTTATCATCACCTCGCCTATGGTCATTGCCTCTATTCTGTTGGTTATCATCGAAGGTCCTCCTCCTATCATTTCGATCCTGTCTGTTGAACCGGTTTTCGTCATGTTCTCTAGGCTGTCTCCTGTCCCTGCGTCGGTCGTCCCAGTCGGGTCGGCGGTCGCCCCAGTCTCGGTCTCGGTCGCGATCACCGTTCCAGCCTCGGTCTCCGAACTGTTCGCGGTCATCGAATCGTCGCGGACGGTCAAAGAACTCGGGTGGTCCGTCGAAGCGCGGGGGACCGTCGAACGGAGGTCTATCGCCGTCAAATGGTGGACCGTCGAAGGATCTGGGTCCGTCGAAGGGTGGTCGTGGTCCGTCAAACGGCGGGCGGGGACCATCAAAAGGTGGGCGGGGACCGTCGAAGGGCGGGCGGTTCATGGCGTCAAATGGCATGCGACCAAACGGCGGTCGCTCAAAGCGTGGTCCGCCTTCGAACATGGGCGGCCCGCCGTCGAAGGGAGGTCGCGGGCCGTCGAATGGCGGCCGGTTGAAGGGCGGGCCCATGCCGTTAAAGCGGGGGCCGAAGGGTCCTGGGCCAGGCCCGGGGCCATCCATCCAGGGTCCTGAAAGCGAGAAAAGGAAGATTTTAGCTTAGAGTGATGTGTGCTGGGCCAGTTTACGTTAGGGTGACCTTGTCCAGCCATACCTGACATCGGGGGTCTAGGCGGTCCTCTCATTCTCAACTCTGTAAATGGAAATAGTCTTTAATAGACAAAACTTTGAAACTAATTATATTATGAGCTCTTGCATTTTACGTGAGAACGTAGTGACTAGTAAAATGTATTTCTACCACCAATGTAACAGAAATAGTGAAAAGAGATCATGAAAGATGTAAAAAGAATAATTTATGTATAAAAATGAGGGACCCCAGATGTAAAAACAATGTGTTAGTAAATATAGATTATAGAATAAATCGGAAAAGGTAATTTAGGTTTTATTATAGCATTCAAAGGCCATCATAATTCGCCACGTCAGCGTCATCCAATCTAAACCAGTTGGCAATAGGATGATGTGACATCTTTTGTTCTTTTTTTTCAAGCACAGTGATAAACTCCTTTTATGCATTTTGATTTGGTAACATTCATGACGGCAATAACCAAATCGAAATAAAGTAATATTTTGATACATTTCCGCCAAAACGGCAGTGTGTTTTTAATTACGCGTAAAAGCACAACTCCCAAGATTACAAAGAAAGATTAGATAGATAGATACACCGAATTAGGAAAGTCGAATAAGGACAGAAGTTAAGAAGAGAACTTCACCCAGTAGTGGACTAACAAACAGCATGAGGAAGAGTCATAGTAATCAGTCTGTTTTTAGATTAGCCTCGAATATTGGACACAAATATTTTTGATTTTGCCCACAAACTAATAAAGATTAACATAGAAAACATTCAACATACAAAATGTCCAACCACCTCTCACCAACCTCTCAAGTATGAGTGCGTGGGTTCGATTTCAGGTTAGGCAAGTACCAATGCAACTTTTCTAAGTTTGTATGTACTGTCTAAATATATCTTGGTCATCATCGGTTGATTAAAGGTGAAGGAAAACCTGTCGAGGAAACTGTAGACTATAAAGTCTGAAATCACCAACCCGCATTGAGCAAGCGTGGTGATTAATGCTCAA
>NWSH02000437.1:1597548-1608946 GCA_002382865.2 Heliothis virescens | reverse complement strand
CAATGGCTGATAAAAGGTGAAGGACAACATCTTGAGGAAACCTGGACTATAAAGTCTGAAATCACCAACCCGCATTGAGCGAGCGTGGTGATTAATGCTCAATCTTTCTCCGTGTTAGAGGAAGCCTGTGCCCAGCAGTGGGACGATAAAAAGGCTAAAAATAAATAAATAGAAAACATTAAAATTCTGTGCGTCCCACTCCCAAATCTAAATGTGTTATTTTATAACATTTTCTGTTTTTTCGTGTCCAATATTTTTAGCAGGCTAATAAGGATTTATTTTACCGCCTATTGACTAAAAGTGAACGGTGAATATGTGAGGTGTGTGTGACGTACCGGCGCGGAAGTGCGGCTGCATGTGCGGCGGCGGCAGGCGCGGCGCCGCCCAGCCCTCGCCGCCCGCGCCTTCCGCTACGGGAGGGTCTCACGTTACTTTGTATTTCTGATTTATTTATTATAGCTTCCGCCAGCGGTTTCACCCGCTTTCCCGTGGGAACTACTGCGTGCACCCGGATAAAAAGTAGCCTATAACCTTCCTCGATAAATGGGCTATCTAACACTGAAAGAATTTTTCAAATCGGACCAGTAGTCCCTGAGATTAGTGCGTTCAAACAAACAAACAAACTCTTCAGCTTTATAATATTAGTATAAATTAGGCATTCACTCTAGCTCTATAAGACCTCGTGAAGGGAGAGCTCATGGCTAAGTTAAAGCCGCGCGGATCGATCGATCATAAGGTTAAGCAACGCTTGGCGCGGTCGGTCCGTGGATGGGTGACCATCTTGTCATAACGAGNATGTAACACTGATAGATTTTTTAAGTCGGCCTAGTCGTTCCTAAGATTAACGTGTCTAACCAAGCAAACAAATTGTTCAACTTTATAAAATTTGTTTAAATATATATACACTCACCAAATTCTTTCAAGTTGGATTCTAGTTCGTCATTATCTGGAAAAAAAGGAAAAAACTTAATTACTGCGCCCACAATCGGACAATAAGTAGTCTATTGCAGACTTCAAAATTCATTAAAAGTTCTTTCCCGGTTGTCATTTGAACACTTCTAGCAGTCATTACGGGTAGTCAAAGGCTTGAAAGTCTGACAACCAGTGTCACCAATGAGTATCGGGTTGCCCGGATAACTGGGTTGTGGAGGTCAGACAGGCAGTCGCTCCATGTAAAACACTGGTTCTTACCTGGACTCCAGTTAGACTGGAAGCCAACCCCAACATAGTTGGAAAAAAGCTAGGCAGATGATTAATGTAGGTCTACAAGATGTGTGCACCAATTGATTCCAAAGACAAGAATTTCACACTCCACACAAATACTTTAATTTCTGTGAGCATAACACAAGTCTACTGTACTGCACCACCATGTACCACGGCCTGCCGTAAGAGAGAGGTTACACTGGTCCAGAATGTACCGTGTTTTGACTGATGCCAGACCGACGGACGAAAAACACGATACATTCTGGACCAGACTGATGGAATGGACTGACGCCAGACTGATCGTGTAACCCCTGTCTTACCCCTGTCTAAGACGGCACGGTATCATGGTGTGTCCTACACAATTTTAAACCTACTTCAAAAAACGAGGATCTCAGTTTGCGAGAACTATACATAATTACAACTTACCATTATCCATGTTAGCGGGTGGTCCATCATGTCGGGCAGGCACTCGGTCTATAAGCGGAGGTCTATCGTTCCTCTGTTCGTCCCTGGCGTCCTCCCTGTCCCTCTGTTCGGGGAACTCGTCCCGTTTGTCCTCCCTAGCAGGTTTGCCATTAGCCATCTCCCACAGTCGTTCCTGTAGGCTCTTCTCTGGGTTTTCTGGACCCGTTGGAGGTCGAGGGGACTTTTCGCGACTGTTTGGCTGTTCTCTGTGGATTAAGTAATAATTTTAGTATTGGGGATTCGCTTATTCATTGCTACTGGTTTTATGTAACAGTATAATTTGTATGGATCTGATAAATGTGGGAGACTACTGATAGTCCGGTCAAAATAGACATTGAAAATTACATTAATTCGCACCTTGCTAAAAATTGGCATGAATGTTGGGAGCCCTATTATACACAATTTGTCAATTATCCACATCAATCCGAAGTGTGGAAAAAAAGTTATTCAAGGTCAAAGGTTGCAAAAATCGGTTTTTTGAGTTTTCCAACTAAACGGTAAGTTTTATAATAAAAATAGGTAAGACAAAATTATTTATTATGAAATTATCTATACAAAATGTGTTCACACTCTTTTCCTAAGAACCATTATTTCGGAGATACAGCGATGCAAAATGTTGAAAAAGTCTACTACACTACCTCACTGGTGGCGTGGAAACGTGTGCGTGCATATTACGAAGAATACAACTTTTTCAACATTTTGCATCGCTGTATCTCCGAAATAATGATTCTTAGGAAAAAAGTGTAAACACAATTTATATACATAATTTCATAATAAATAATTTTGTCTTACCTATTTTTATTATAAAACTTACCGTTTAGTTGGAAAACTCAAAAAACCGATTTTTGCAACCTTTGACCTTGAATAACTTTTTTTCCACACTTCGGATTGATGTGGATAATTGACAAATTGTGTATAATAGGGCTCCCAACATTCATGCCAATTTTTAGCAAGGTGCGAATTAATGTAANTATAAAACTTACCGTTTAGTTGGAAAACTCAAAAAACCGATTTTTGCAACCTTTGACCTTGAATAACTTTTTTTCCACACTTCGGATTGATGTGGATAATTGACAAATTGTGTATAGTATGGTTCCTAACATTCATGCCAATTTTTAGCAAGGTGCGAATTAATGTAAGCTTACCCCTATTTTTGATGCTAACTTGACCGGTCTATGAACTAATTATAGAAATTATTATGTAGCAAGATGTTACTTAATTTCTGAGTGCTATTTTAGCTTCTACATTAAATACTCATTTGACATCTTCAAAAGCTATCGAAGTAAAGTGTGAAAGATGTAATGGACGTCGGACATATAAGCTACATAATTATAGTTGGACGAATACCAAATTAGTTGTCATCTTAAATTATCTTTTTTACCTAGAGATGAAATCTAATATAATACAAGTTATTCAAACTTAAAAAGTATGATATACAAACAAGAACAAAGCCAAATCCAAAGCCAAATCAATAGTCTTGATTCTATTTAACCTTAGTAGATAACAAACTAGAATGCTACTGACCTGTTATTATCTCTAGAAGAGAATCTCTCCCTGTCTCCCCGCTCCCTGTCGCGGTCGCGGTCCCTCCGGTCGCGGCCCCTGTCTCTGTCGCGGTCTCTGCGGTCCTCTCTGCCGTCACTGTGCAAGGGAATTGCAAATATTTATTATGAACTGTATAGTTGATATTGAGTAGTTGTGCTTGTGTGACGCTGGATATAAGTGACTTCACTTAGTCAAAATATATGAACGACATGTATTCGCTTGTGGAGGAGTCACATGACAAATTTTAAGCTTTTTGAAGGGTATTTCTATCTTCCTACCTTAATAAGTATATTTAACGATAATATCTAATGTTTGAGTGTAAACAACTCATTTTTCAAGGCAGTAAGTAATATGCAAATAATTACAAGAATTTCATACTAAAATCATGTAGATATTATGTATTATGCATTTAAATTGCGCTTATCACACATCAAAAACCAAAATCAAAAACCGAAACTCACCGATCTCTATCTCTCCCACGGTCCCTCTCTCTTCTATCTCCTCTCTCCCCCCTCTCCCTCCTCTCCCGATCCCTCTCCCCTCGTCTATCCCTGTCCCTGTCGCCTCCCCGCCTATCCCTATCCCTATCTTTCCTGTCGTCCTCGTGTTTGTCTTCGGGCGGTGGTTGTGAGGCGTTGAATGGCGGTGGTTCGGAGATGTTGAAGCCTGGAGGTGGCTCCGAAGAGTTGAAGTTCGGAGGAGGTATTGATAGCAGCGCTTGGATCTGTGGAATAATAATGTGGTTAGTGTTTTTGTATGAAATTTAATGGATTAGTTTTGAATGTTAGTATTCATATTTTGTGAAAGGAGGACCTTGTTACTAAGTAACAGCCGCATGGGACGGTCTATCATAAGATTATTCAGCGCTTTGCAGTGTTGACCCGTGGATGGGTGACCATCTTGTCATGATGAGTTCCTCCATGTTTAGGAAGGTACATACGTCAAATTGGAAGGTTTCGGCTGTCATTAGTACCTCTTTGGCAGTCATTACGGGTAGTCAGAAGGCTGAAACTCAGACAACCAATCTTACTAAGAACCGTGGCATTGCCTGGGTAACTGGTTTGGGAAAGTCAGATAGGCAATCGCTCCATATGGAACACTGGTACTCTGCTGAATCCGGTGAGATTGGAAGCCGGCACCTACATAGTTGGGAAAAGGCTACGCAGATGATGAGATATAGTAATTACTAACCTGATCAGGCAGTAACGCCGGTGGTGGTGCGGTAGTATCGTTGGTCTCGGTACTGGGCTCATCGCCGTGGTTGTCTTCCGTGTCCAGGTCCATCGCATCGTCGCTGTGGTGGGTTTCACCCGTTCTCTGCGTAACGAGTTATGGATTTGTTAGTTATTGTTGTTTTTAATTTATTCATGAGATTTATCTAAAAGTATTAATTTCGAATTATTCAATTCAGTTGAGATACATGAAACGAACTATCAATTTGTGTCAAGTTTTTGGCGACATCTACGAATTTCTAGCGTTGATAGAAACGATAGAATGTAGGTATGGTGACAGACGAGACAAAGTAATTTCTGATCACATTAAATTACGCTTTATAGTTTTTATGTACAGACGACATCAGATCAACTTATCACAATCTGTCAAATTTTACCAATCAAATTTTAAAAATCGAACATTAACCGTTCACCATTGTGATAAGGTTGAAAATCGAATGCAGAAACTGGACAGATTGTGGTAACTTGATATGCTGCTGTTTGTATACATGACAAACAAATGTAAAATACACTTTTATACAATGTGGTGATAAAACAAGACATTAATATATTGCGACTGATAAAAATATTTAAGTATTGTTTACTTACCGCAGCAGGCGGCGTCGCTTGTGGCGGCAGAGCATGCTGTAGTAAGGGAACACCTCCCACTAGCCCGCCCACACCCACGCCTACACCCAGTAGACCGCTCAGGAAACCGCCCACCATACCTTAGGGGAAAACATAAGATTAAGCACCAGTTTCTCAGGTTCCAGATATAGCTATCTAACACATAGTGCCATAGACTTTTTTTTAATTTGTCAGCTTTTCTATGGCATGATCTGTCAGACAGCTATTTAGAATTTTATCTGGAATCTATAATGAAACTGGCCGTAATACTAAATAGGTCTCATAAGATCTGATCTACTAGTGTCATCACACTAGTTAAGTTATCGCCAAACTTTTTGTCGTCAAGGAACATGGCGCGAGTAGCTGCGCAGAAAATCTATACTAGGGCAGTAGAAGTAGCCTTTAGACTGCGAAACTTCTAGACGAATTTTAAAAATTCTTTCGTTGATGGGAAACTAGAATTTCTCTGAGTAACATAGACTTGTTTTGTCCGTACAATAGGGCATTTAATAAGATAGTTGAGTCCACAGTGAATAATTATTCAGTGACTCACCAGGCTGCGCAAGCGACTGCGGCGGCAGGGCGGGCGGGAAGCGCAGCAGGCCGGACGCCGGCAAGCCCGCCTCGCTCTGCAGCCCTAAGACAAATGCTGACGCTAAGATCATACGCTACATTAGTTTATATCAATGTCAAACATCATTTAGGCGTTAGTTATACATACTTAGAAGGGTTGTGTTAGCCATCATGGGAAAAAATCTAATTAAATTTTAAATTTCATGTATTAATTTTGTATAGAACCGGTTCTTCAAACCAGACAGACTTTTGTTGCTGGGGAGTTTTCTTTGACCATTTCTTCTTTCCAGCAAAAACACAAAGGAAGTTGTGAAGGAAGGGTGTTTTGGGGGCTGTCTTTAGTATAAATTGACCTTCTAAAAGTGCTGATTTTTAGCCTACTTTGAATAATTTTATATTTTTTTTCGATATGATAGGAGAGGCGGACGGATCTGCTAATGGAAAGCGATTATCGCCGGCGATATACATTTTTTTTAAACTTTACACAAGTGCAAGAACAAGTGACTCCGTTAAATTCAAAATGGAAGAACTAACACTATTTCGCATGTGCGAGGCATCATGATAGGTACAGTTTTCGTTAAATTCGATGTCGTTTCTCGCATAAGTCTATGAATGTGTCCATACCCATCCCCTACCCAGTCGTTGAAACCTAGAATTAATTTGATTCGCGCAATGTTCCGTGGACGACAAAAAGATTGGGAAAAACTAGAAAAGCCAGTTTTAGAAGTTTCTGATAAAGTTCAAGAGAGCTATCTGACTGTTAACGCCATAGAAAAGTAGTCAAAATTAAAAACATTTTTATGGCATTGTCTAAAAGTTAAAACAGTAGTAGTAAAAGTAAGAGATGTGTATTTACCAGGTACTCCGGCAGGTAAGTTGGGTAGGCCGGGCAGGCTAGCGATGTTGGGCGGTCTGATGCCGGGCGGTAGGCTGCCCGCTAGACCTGGCGGCATGCCTGCTTGCATACTGTGGAGATAATAGATCATCTATTAAAACTGTCAAATATCTTGCAATGTAAGTATAACTTTTTTTATGCTCGTCATATAACTTAAATAAATGATTTGATGACCCAAAACAGAACTTTCTGGCGAAGACTAAGGAGAACGGATTCCAATTGGAATGGGCTCAGTGTAGTTTTCATTTTCATAAAACTCCTACACAAATTACAACTGTTCTTGTGGCAGTTATGGCGATTTACATTGCCATCTACCAAGTTTCTTTGTACAAATTTTAAAAGATTTTCAACGTGATTTCGTCTCGACCTATAGGAAAGTTGTGAATAAACCAGTAATACACACTGTCAAACATGACCTATTTTAAAGTTCATGCAATTGTAAAGTTCTGAGACCAGCAAGCAAGTTCCTATGATTCACTGTTTTTTTTAATTTATATTTTTATTTTGTACACACACCCAACTACATATCATTACAGGATTAACCTATAACAATACGGCTGCCCCATTTCAAAACCTAGTAAGGGCTTTTAGCAAAATTTTACAGGGGAGCGCATAAACGTAAAATAGGTCAGCCTATCAAAAGTATTTATGTTAGGTTGAAAAAAAGCTATTGGTTGTAAAGTATACTAAATAATGAACACATAGTGCTATCTATATTTTAATACTTGTGTATATTACATATTTTATACCCCTTACTAACTTTGATAATTGGCGCGAAGTAGGAATTTCATGTAGCCATTTACTTTTATAACATAGTAAGAGCATTTACTAGGTTTTGTTCTGGTTTACGGAGCACGGAATTAGCCTATCTCATAGACAAAATTTTAGTAACTCTATAAGGTATATGAATAAAATAATGATTAATTGAATAAATCCGTTTATCAATTTTCAAATCAGGTCAAACACAGAAGAAAATAAATGCTGAATAGGTTTATTCAGCTGCTGTAGTCATTTGTCCATCATTAGACAAATAAACATCAACAGACAAGTCATTAACGGAGGCAAATTAACCTAAATGCCTTTCTTGTTTCAGGGATCAGGCATACCAATTTATTTACTATTATTATTATATTATTTATTCATACTAATGTGATAAAAAATTTATTTATAATTTCTTCTTTCATATTTTGTTTAAGGTTCCTTGGATTAACAATAGTCTCAAGAAGGACCATACAATTATTATTTTTTTCATTATAAAATCCAGTTCCTGCCAGGGTTCATCAATCAGAAAGATAAAATAATTTCAAAAAAAACTGAAAGGGATAAAATAAAACTTGTCAAATTAGAAATTAAAATGGGAAGAGTAGTAACTACCATATTTTATTATGCTTTAGTTAAAATTTACCAGAAATTTTGCTGTCCTTAAAAAATACATCAAATATCGTTAAAAATCGGGTTTTGAGCATCTTAATTTGGTATATCTCCATATCCTGAGCTGCTTGAGCAACTTTATGTTTTGGATTCAGTATCAAATAATCTACAAGAAATTATATATTTCACCTCGGCAACAAAAATGTTGTAAATTAGTGTAATCTTTGCTGTATAAAGGGTCCAATTTTTATTTTCGACCTTTTTTACACAACAATACACCCATAACCACTCGCTTTAACCATTTCAAAACTAGTAACTCCTGAACTTGCTAGGTTTTTAAATGGTCGTAGCGCTTTACTAGGTTTTTGAAATAGTTAAAGCGAGTGGTTATGGGGTGTATTGTTGTGTAAAGAAAGGGTCGAAAATAAAAATTGGACCTTTATACAGCAAAGATTACACTAATTTACAACATTTTTGTTGCCGAGGTGAAATATATAATTTCTTTAGATTATTTGATACTGAATCCAAAACATAAGGTTGCTCAAGCAGCTCAGGATATGGAGATATACCAAATTAAGATGCTCAAAACCCGATTTTTAACGATATTTGATGTATTTTTTTAAGGACAGCAAAATTTTCTGGTAAATTTTTAACTAAAGCATAATAAAATATGGTAGTTACTACTCTTCCCATTTTAATTTCTAATTTGACAAGTTTTATTTTATCCCTTTCAGTGTTTTTTTGAAATTATTTTATCTTCTGATGTGATGAACCCTGGCAGGAACTGGATTTTATAATGAAAAAAAATAATAATTATGGTCCTTCTTGAGACTATTGTTATCCAAGGAACCTTAAACAAAATATGAAAGAAGAAATTATAAATAAATTTTATTCATCACATTAGTATGAATAATAATATATAATAATAGTAAAAAATATTGGTATGCCTGATCCTGAAACAAGAAAGGCATTTAGGTTAATTTGCCCGTTAATGACTTGTCTGTTGATGTTTATTTGTCTAATGATGGACAAATGACTACAGCAGCTGAATAAACCTATTCAGCATTCATTTTCTTCTGTGTTTGACCTGATTTGAAAATTGATAAACGGATTTATTCAATTAATCATTATTTTTTCATATACCTTATAGAGTTACTAAAATTTTGTCTATGAGATAGGCTAATTCCGTGCTCCGTAAACCAGAACAAACCTCAGTAAATGCTCTTACTATGTTATAAAAGTAAATGGCTACATGAAATTCCTACTTCGCGCCAATTATCAAAGTTAGTAAGGGTATAAAATATGTAATATACACAAGTATTAAAATATAGATAGCACTAGTGTTATTATTTAGTATACTTTACAACCAATAGCTTTTTTTTCAACCTAACATAAATACTTTTGATAGGCTGACCTATTTTACGTTTATGCGCTCCCCTGTAAAATTTTGCTAAAAGCCCTTACTAGGTTTTGAAATGGGCAGCCGTATTGTTATAGGTTAATCCTGTAATGATATGTAGTTGGGTGTGTGTACAAAATAAAAATATAAATTAAAAAAAACAGTGAATCATAGGAACTTGCTTGCTGGTCTCAGAACTTTACAATTGCATGAACTTTAAAATAGGTCATGTTTGACAGTGTGTATTACTGGTTATTCACAACTTTCCTATAGGTCGAGACGAAATCACGTTGAAAATCTTTTAAAATTTGTACAAAGAAACTTGGTAGATGGCAATGTAAATCGCCATAACTGCCACAAGAACAGTTGTAATTTGTGTAGGAGTTTTTTGAAAATGAAAACTACACTGAGCCCATTCCAATTGGAATCCGTTCTCCTTAGTCTTCGCCAGAAAGTTCTGTTTTGGGTCATCAAATCATTTATTTAAGTTATATGAGGAGCATAAAAAAAGTTATACTTACATTGCAAGATATTTGACAGTTTTAATAGATGATCTATTCTCCACAGTATGCAAGCAGGCAATGCCGCCAGGTCTAGCGGGCAGCCTACCGCCCGGCATCAGACCGCCCAACATCGCTAGCCTGCCCGGCCTACCCAACTTACCTGCCGGAGTACCTGGTAAATACACATCTCTTACTTTTACTACTACTGTTTTAACTTTTAGACAATGCCATAAAAAGTTTTTAATTTTGACTACTTTTCTATGGCGTTAACAGTCAGATAGCTCTCTTGAACTTTATCAGAAACTTCTAAAACTGGCTTTTCTAGTTTTTCCCAATCTTTTTTGTCGTCCACGGAACATTGCGCGAATCAAATTAATTCTAGGTTTCAACGACTGGGTAGGGGATGGGTATGGACACATTCATAGACTTATGCGAGAAACGACATCGAATTTAACGAAAACTGTACCTATCATGATGCCTCGCACATGCGAAATAGTGTTAGTTCTTCCATTTTGAATTTAACGGAGTCACTTGTTTCTTGCACTTGTGTAAAGTTTAAATGTATATCGCCGGCGATAATCGCTTTCCATTAGCAGATCCGTCCGCCTCTCCTATCATATCGAAAAAAAATATAAAATTATTCAAAGTAGGCTAAAAATCAGCACTTTTAGAAGGTAAATTTAACTAAAGACAGCCCCCAAAACCCTTCCTTCACAACTTCCTTTGTGTTTTTGCTGAAAGAGAAATGGTCAAAGAAAACTCCCCAGCAACAAAGTCTGTCTGGTTTGAAGAACCGGTTCTATACAAAATTAATACATGAAATTTAAAATTTAATTAGATTTTTTCCCATGATGGCTAACACACCCTTCTAAGTATGTTAACTAACGCCTAAATGATGTTTGACATTGATATAAACTAATGTAGGGTATGACTTTAGCGTCAGCATTTGTCTTAGGGCTGCAGAGCGAGGCGGGCTTGCCGCGTCCGGCTGCTGCGCTTCCCGCCGCCCTGCGCCGCAGTCGCTTGCGCAGCCTGGTGAGTCACTGAATAATTATTCATGTGGATTCAACTATCTTATTAAATGCCCTATTGTACGGACAAAACAAGTCTATGTTACTCAGAGAAATTCTAGTTTCCCATCAACGAAAGAATTTTTAAATTCGTCTAGAAGTTTCGCAGTCTAAAGGCTACTTCTACTGCCCTAGTATAGATTTTCTGCGCAGCTACTCGCGCCATGTTCCTTGACGACAAAAAAGTTTGGCGATAACTTAACTAGTGTGATGACACTAAGTAGTCAGATCTTATGAGACCTATTTTAGTATTACGGCATTTCATTATAGATTCCAGATAAAATTCTAAATAGCTGTCTGACAGATCATGCCATAGAAAAGCTGACAAATTAAAAAAAAGTCTATGGCACTATGTGTTAGATAGCTATATCTGGAACCTGAGAAACTGGTGCTTAATCTTATGTTTTCCCCTAAGGTATGGTGGGCGGTTTCCTGAGCGGTCTACTGGGTGTAGGCGTGGGTGTGGGCGGCTAGTGGGAGGTGTTCCCTTACTACAGCATGCTCTGCCGCCACAAGCGACGCCGCTGCTGCGGTAA
>NWSH02000437.1:1570732-1592905 GCA_002382865.2 Heliothis virescens | reverse complement strand
TATTTTTAAACACTAAAAAATACGGAGCTCAATGTTTACGTGACGGCACAGCGCCATCTATTCCCAATGTTATAAATATATATGTTATAGATCTTAATAAAAACTATCAACCAAAATTGGTTTGAACGAAATACAGTCAGTAGTTTTTGAGTTATAGCACTTTTTCAGTAACCGCAAACTATAACTTTGTTATTCATATATTTGTATGAAAAACAAAGTAATTTTTTGTAGGTACGTTTATTTTTCATAGATAATGGAACGGAACCCTTCGCGTGCGAGTCCGACTCGCACTTGGCCGGTTTTTTTTTTTTAATGATATTTACCTGATCACCCATAGGCGTGGAAGACTGTGGGGTGTGGAGTGGTGGAGGCACTGGTGATATCTTGCTGTCTGAAGCATTGTGACTGATGCTCAGGCTGCTTCCTGGAATTACATACATACAAACTATATTATTAGAGATTTTAGTTAGAGTAGATATATTCTTGTTCTTCTCAAGCATAGAATAGATTATGTTTTAATGAGTAAGATAAAAGTTTATTTCCTTTATCCTATTAGAATACAAGTGTGTAATATAGTAGATACTATGTAAAATAGTAATAATGCAAATCTTTTTGCTGAAAAGCCCATTTTAAATAGGCATTTTACATGGTAACTTGAAATCGAAACACACTTCAACCCATCTCAGAAAATAGGTACAGAGTAGCTCACAGTTTGACTGACAAATGCACCCTACTAAGATGCTTTGTTCCTCTTTTCTGTGGCTAGTTAAATTAATTTATTTAAAAATGAAATGAAATATTACCATTAGCAGTGTTGTTCTGCTGCTGTTGTATCTCCTGATGCAATGGATGGTTGGGGTCAGCCATGTCCAACAGTGGCTGAATAACTTGAGGGCTGAACACGTTGTTCTTTTGCCACAGGTTCAACACCCGGATTATATTGCGCTGGAATTATTTATTGTAATATTAAGATTAAGATAAGATGAACATAGGCTATGAGTTTCATAAATATTACTTATTGGAATGTTTTTGAATATAAAATTCTTGTAGCATTTTCTCTCATTAGCATTCAATAACAGATATTTATGTGCATTTTGTTTACAATGCTCAAAGTTATCAACCAAGGCATAGACTGAAAGTGTCCCAAACTATAAGTTATACTCTGTGGTCCGCTGAAGTACCACTGGTAGAGCCCCGAAAACATTTTGCTCAATACATAGATAAGAGAGGGACAGACTATAACCTAAAACATAAATTTTATGTAACTAACCTTATCTTCAGGAGGACATCTAAAGAGGTTTGCAAACGTTTGCTGCATGTTCTTAGCGAACCTCGGCGCGAACACATCCTTATCTTGTCCGAATTGATGCCGCGACTGTCTCACTATTGAATCTATCACGTAAAGACCAGGTACTTTATACTCTGGCTTGCACTTTTGTATGAACTTTTCAACACTGTGCACTACATGTTTATAAAACTTTATGGCCTTTATAGCACCTCTGGTGATTGCACTCATCTTCGCCTTCGATATTGGCGGCTTGTTGTCGTACAACGCGGATAACTGTAAGAAAAATTTTGTTAGTAAGATGCCACGGAACATTGATCTATGTGAAAAGTAAGCAAGAACAATACCTCCGCGTTGAACGATTTTACTTCCGGCATTTCCATTTTGGTTTGTTTCTCTTCTTCGCTATTATATTTATAAAACTACACCATCACTACATTTTATTAACGAAAAGAAAATCGTTTCACGGAGAAGAGTCAACATGCTCAAAATTACAAAATGGCGTGCAGAAGATCGTTGTCTATGGCAAGTGGCATGAGTTGAAGCTCTCGTTCGGAAAGGGATTTGTCCGTTGTCCTGTGGCGTCTACTTAGAATCATGACTGAATTTTTGGGATTTATCATTAGCAGCAAAATAATCATTATTTGATAATTGACCATGTTGTGCTTTTGATGAGAATTACATATCTGATAAAGCTAAAGTTTTTTAGAAATCATATAATTGAATAATTGAAGAAACGAGAAACAAAACGTATCTAGTGATGTGTGAATCTCGATATGTGTTAGTTCATCCGGTGGCAAAACCGCACTGTGTTATTTATTACCACGATGAAGCGTAAAAATAATGAAGGCAATGCCACACGGCCACAGCATAACTAGCACAGCGTCATAGAGACTACTGTTAAGGTGAATGCGACGACTAGAAGCGGGAAATTCAAATATAAAATGGTTTTTTCATGTTTTACCTAAGTTAACATTCAATATGAGGCGTGATCTTATGATTGGCGGTTATAATATCCCACAAAGTAATTTCTGATGTCCTTGTTTAACTCCGAAACTTCTTACAATTTAAATGTATTTATTGCGAAATATCATAGTTTCGTCAGTTTATAGTTCATAATAAGAAGTTTCGGAGTTAAACAAGGACATCAGAAATTACTTTGTGGGATATTTTAACCGCCAATCATAAGATCACGCCTCATATTGAATGTTAACTTTGGTAAAACATGAAAAAACCATTTTATATTTGAATTTCCCGCTTCTAGTGGTCGAATGCACCTTAAAGGTTTTTACTAAATTTTTTTTTTTATGTAGTATGTGGTCTATATTCATTTTATTCACCATTTATTGTGTACTGGGGACAGACAACATAAATTAGTTACAAAATTCTGAACACAACACTGTGGTCGATCATGGCTACATAAAGAAATCGATAATTTTCAAAATATCTATACATACATCACTAGTAATTTGTTTTCTTTTCAAGATGCTGTCAAGTTATATTGTTGGTTTCAATTTCATGTTATTTTGATAAATTGTGAAGAAAGGATTTTTATCAAATTGCCGCTGTTTGCATAGTTTACCATACAAACAACCATATAATTTATTGTAATATAAAAAAGTTATACATATTGTACGTGTAGTTACGCACAATACAATCCTATTTCTAACTCAAGTCAGAATAAAGTAAAAAATCGAAATAAATTATGGCTGATGAGTACGCAGCAGTAAAGAGAGGCAAACTTATATTTAAAGGAGAAAAGCCCAAGTAAGTGTCACCGGACTTGTTCCTAGTATAACCTTCAAAATGCTTTGTTATTAAAGAAGCTTAGCTTTCATGTCTAATCAGTCTGTATATATCCCGCAAATAGGCTGTAATTTGCTAATGCCATATTGAAAATCTTCGGTCAGTGGGTCGTCTTAGGGGCGGAGTTGTAGGAGTTGGAGTATACGCTTAGGGGCACTATGAGCAGCAAAGAAAACCAAAAAAAAAAAATTTCGAAAAAAAAAAATTTTTTGGGACTTAGTAAAATTTTCGGAGTTTTTTTTTTTTTTCAAAAACTTGCCGTTTTTTTTTCAGAATCGGTTTGACCTTGCCTGCAGCAACCATTTACGATCTGAGAAGCATGGTCCTACGACGCACCGTTTCCGAGTTATGGGCCATTTTAATTTTTTTAATTTTTTGAAAATGGTTTATATTTCCAAAATGGTAGCTCGGATGAGATTTCTTTCCCGAAAACAATCTCATCCGAGCTAACATTTTGGAAATATAAACAATTTTCAAAAAATTAAAAAAAATAAAATGGCCCATAACTCGGAAACGGTGCGTCGTAGGACCATGCTTCTCAGATCGTAAATGGTTGCTGCAGGCAAGGTCAAACCGATTCAGAAAAAAAAACGGCAAGTTTTTGAAAAAAAAAAAAACTCCGAAAATTTTACTAAGTCCCAAAAAATTTTTTTTTTTCGAAAATTTTTTTTTTTGGTTTTCTTTGCTGCTCATAGTGCCCCTAAGCGTATACTCCAACTCCTACAACTCCGCCCCTAAGACGACCCACTGACCGAAGATTTTCAATATGGCATTAGCAAATTACAGCCTATTTGCGGGATATATACAGACTGATTAGACATGAAAGCTAAGCTTCTTTAATAACAAAGCATTTTGAAGGTTATACTAGGAACAAGTCCGGTGACACTTACTTGGGCTTTTCTCCTTTAAATATAAGTTTGCCTCTCTTTACTGCTGCGTACTCATCAGCCATAATTTATTTCGATTTTTTACTTTATTCTGACTTGAGTTAGAAATAGGATTGTATTGTGCGTAACTACACGTACAATATGTATAACTTTTTTATATTACAATAAATTATATGGTTGTTTGTATGGTAAACTATGCAAACAGCGGCAATTTGATAAAAATCCTTTCTTCACAATTTATCAAAATAACATGAAATTGAAACCAACAATATAACTTGACAGCATCTTGAAAAGAAAACAAATTACTAGTGATGTATGTATAGATATTTTGAAAATTATCGATTTCTTTATGTAGCCATGATCGACCACAGTGTTGTGTTCAGAATTTTGTAACTAATTTATGTTGTCTGTCCCCAGTACACAATAAATGGTGAATAAAATGAATATAGACCACATACTACATAAAAAAAAAAATTTAGTAAAAACCTTTAAGGTGCATTCGACCACTAGAAGCGGGAAATTCAAATATAAAATGGTTTTTTCATGTTTTACCAAAGTTAACATTCAATATGAGGCGTGATCTTATGATTGGCGGTTATAATATCCCACAAAGTAATTTCTGATGTCCTTGTTTAACTCCGAAACTTCTTACAATTTAAATGTATTTATTGCGAAATATCATAGTTTCGTCAGTTTATAGTTCATAATAAGAAGTTTCGGAGTTAAACAAGGACATCAGAAATTACTTTGTGGGATATTTTAACCGCCAATCATAAGATCACGCCTCATATTGAATGTTAACTTTGGTAAAACATGAAAAAACCATTTTATATTTGAATTTCCCGCTTCTAGTGGTCGAATGCACCTTAAAGGTTTTTACTAAATTTTTTTTTTTATGTAGTATGTGGTCTATATTCATTTTATTCACCATTTATTGTGTACTGGGGACAGACAACATAAATTAGTTACAAAATTCTGAACACAACACTGTGGTCGATCATGGCTACATAAAGAAATCGATAATTTTCAAAATATCTATACATACATCACTAGTAATTTGTTTTCTTTTCAAGATGCTGTCAAGTTATATTGTTGGTTTCAATTTCATGTTATTTTGATAAATTGTGAAGAAAGGATTTTTATCAAATTGCCGCTGTTTGCATAGTTTACCATACAAACAACCATATAATTTATTGTAATATAAAAAAGTTATACATATTGTACGTGTAGTTACGCACAATACAATCCTATTTCTAACTCAAGTCAGAATAAAGTAAAAAATCGAAATAAATTATGGCTGATGAGTACGCAGCAGTAAAGAGAGGCAAACTTATATTTAAAGGAGAAAAGCCCAAGTAAGTGTCACCGGACTTGTTCCTAGTATAACCTTCAAAATGCTTTGTTATTAAAGAAGCTTAGCTTTCATGTCTAATCAGTCTGTATATATCCCGCAAATAGGCTGTAATTTGCTAATGCCATATTGAAAATCTTCGGTCAGTGGGTCGTCTTAGGGGCGGAGTTGTAGGAGTTGGAGTATACGCTTAGGGGCACTATGAGCAGCAAAGAAAACCAAAAAAAAAAATTTTCGAAAAAAAAAAATTTTTTGGGACTTAGTAAAATTTTCGGAGTTTTTTTTTTTTTCAAAAACTTGCCGTTTTTTTTTCTGAATCGGTTTGACCTTGCCTGCAGCAACCATTTACGATCTGAGAAGCATGGTCCTACGACGCACCGTTTCCGAGTTATGGGCCATTTTATTTTTTTTAATTTTTTGAAAATTGTTTATATTTCCAAAATGTTAGCTCGGATGAGATTGTTTTCGGGAAAGAAATCTCATCCGAGCTACCATTTTGGAAATATAAACCATTTTCAAAAAATTAAAAAAATTAAAATGGCCCATAACTCGGAAACGGTGCGTCGTAGGACCATGCTTCTCAGATCGTAAATGGTTGCTGCAGGCAAGGTCAAACCGATTCTGAAAAAAAAACGGCAAGTTTTTTGAAAAAAAAAAAAACTTCGAAAAATTTACTAAGTCCCAAAATCCTTGCTCCATAGCGCCCCTAAGGCTACACTCCAACCAAATCTTCCTAATTGATTGTACAGACGAAAAGCAGGTCAACTTACCCAAATCTGTAAAATTTTACCAATCAAATATTAACCTTCCACTATTGCGTTATGGTCGAAAATCTTTGTGGTAATTCGATGTACTGTCGTCTTTGCATACTAAGTAAACAATAAATAGTATCCTCTGCAATGTTAATTAATTGGATTTTCGCAATCTGATACTCTGATATTTCGAATAACTTAATTCCCAGGGCAAAGAAACGTAAACACAAGAAGAAGGAAAACTCAGAAGACTCACACATAGACGAGGACTCCGTCAAGCACGGTGGTTGGTGGAAGGTGGAGAAGATAGAAGATATAACAGGCTCCATCTCCATAGAATTTGGAAAGAACTCTTACGTATCAGCGTTAGACAACGGGCTGTTCACACTTGGTGCTCCACATGATGAAGGGGATGGTCCTTCACCGGAAGAGATCTTCACAGCTTTCCCGGCTGGAGAGAACAAGTTTGCGTTAAAGTCTGGGTATGGGAAGTACCTGGGTGTTGCAAAAGAAACGGTTGTGGGAAGATCTGATGCTGTGGGCGCTATGGAACAGTGGGAGCCGGTGTGGCAGGAGGGTGAGTGGTCTCATTTTGAAACTACTACATGTCTTTATGTTGGTATCATTTTATGCAATAACAGACAAAAGCATTAATTTGGTCTTTATTATAGAATGCCATCAAAATTAATTATATTTTTTTCAATAAGTCCAATGTATTTAAACAGAATCTGAATGTTTTTATTTACATACTCTGTAATACTCAAATCCACAGGTAAAACAGCAATACTGAGCTCCCTAAACAAGTTCATGTCTATTGACCCTGAGGATGACGCAGTGGTGGCCCGGAGTACTTCAGCTGGCACCAATGAGTTCTGCAGCATCAGGAGCAACAAGACCAAGGAGGTCAACAAGTCCGTGCTACCTGATGAGGAGCAGGCTGATCTCTCACAAGTAGAGGTCAATTATGTGTAAGTTATTGGGTATTTTTAAATCTTTCGAGCAAAAAGTTATGTATGAAACATCTGAATTTCATAACATTACCTACCATCCATGAAATTTTCAGGTACCAGACTGCCTGATCAGAATAAGTAAATTTTATGTCTAGTCTATAACATATAATTTATTGCATTTACTAAAGATTGTTATTGTTTACAGGAAAAAGTTCCAGAAATTCCAAGACAAGAAGCTGAGGCTGAATGACGGTGGTGTCTCAGAGCTAAAGAAAGCGAAAACAGAAGGCAATCTGCACGAAACACTGTTAGACCGTAGGAGTAAGATGAAAGCTGATCGGTATTGTAAATAGAGAATTAATATGTAAGCAGATTTTTTTATTCATCCTTAGAAACCCAATTAGCATATTTCAAAATATGTAGATGTAGCACCTGTACCTGTGCTTGTACTTGTTGCCGTATTGTCAAAAGAAAACTTCTGATTCAGTAATGAAATAGTTTAATAAGAGCAGAGTTACACAAAGTTACAATGAACAAATCAAATGGTAAACAAAACACAAATCACTTTGAAATTATTTTATTTATTCCTCATGTAATAACCTCCAGTACAATGGCCTAAACGATTTGCGATAATTTTGGATACACGGTATTTTACAGAGAAATCATTTACTTATAATCAGAGAATTTGAATATGCTACCTACACATTCTTATATAAAACGATATCTACACCTAAACCTATTGTTTAGACTAGACATAGACCTAGTCTATTGGAACATGATTCGAAGTCGCCTCGGCAGTCCAGTCTAGTTGTGGTGTATATGGATTATTCTATTTTCAGTTTGGTTAAATGTGCGATACATGTCTAGCGTTAGTCTAAGTTTGTTTACAAAAATAACCACTTATTTTACTAACTTATTAATATAATGATACTATACATAAATAGCAGAAGTTTCTATCTAAACATTTATTGCTAGAGGAAGATGAATGTTGTTAGACGAACACCAGAGATGTTCACCGCACATTCAAATTACAGTTATCCTAGGCTTGTGTTTAAAATCAGTCGAAAGGCCATCTGAAGCAGATACCTGACAGTATAAGCATTTTATTGGATCGCAACACATTACACTAATCCCACCAAGTATTAGCTACTGGTTCAAAATAAATATACACATCCTGATCAAAGAAAGTTCACATCTCTCTGTCTGTTGTACTGTATTATTGCAAACATAATAATAAACATTCGGTGGGCAAATTAATATAATATTCAATGTTTCAGCAGATTTCATAGATAATGAGATTGCATACTTCAAAAATATATTTTTGTTTGATATAAGAGGAGCATTGAAAAATCATAATATACATACATCTAAAGTAAATGCTAAAAATATACACATGAACTTATATCTACCAGTTAATAAGACAAATAATACATAATATAAAATACAGTAGAATGTACTGACCGTTGATGTATGAAGCTCCTCAGTTGGTCAACCAATAATGTAAGTAATGTTATATTTACAAAATGTGCGAAATAATGTTAATGGATGAGTGCAGCATGCTTTGCATAAATAAAGTGAAAGAATAGACATAAGGGCACGTAATGCAAATAGTTATAACAAAGAAAAACTATATTTTTTATTAACAATACCGGCTTGTTTTATTCTTTTAAAATTGAAACATTCAGTTTACATTATCATGCATTCTCGCAACAAACGATACACGAGATTTTCACATTACACGAATGAAACAAATTACATAATTATGGACGACAATGGGCCAAACAAACACACAAAAAGGTTCTCACTCATTTTCACAATTTGGCATAAGTGGCAGAATGCCTTCTACACTAGCATTGTTGAACAAAAAACAAAATAGTGGTGCCAGGAACAAAAATAAAATCCAAGAGAAACTAAAGGGACAACGCTAGAGTACAAAGCAGGATATAAAGTTCATACACACATAGGTTTTAAACAAAACTGCTTGTTACAACAGTTCACTATGCGATTATCGCCCGCGATAAATATTACTCACGTAATAATTTAAATTCCCTGCTTTATTCAGTGTTAATAAATTACATATTACAGACCCCTTATGGCTCAAGTATCATATACTAATTCAGCGAGTGAGTTTGTAAATTGTTAAATAACACAGTACAATACGGGAATATCTGGTATAATTTTAAGGCTTACAAGTACATAGACATGACAATGATTTATAGACGATTTTCGTGCAAAATCATATATCCTATTACCATGTAGTAAATTAATTACAAAAAAAAAACTTGGAATTTCGTTTAGACATTTTTATAGCACAAACAAAAAAACAAATACACATTTTTTTGTGTTCAATTATTTTTATTTTGGTGTCATTGTCATGTCTACATATACAGGAGGTTTTCAGAAGGTTCTCTCTTAGCATATGTTGTGAGAGAGCAACAATATCCGTTTCTAGAACATTCACTAACCTAGGTCTGTCATCCCATTGATTTAGACCTTCCATTCCTAATCAAGTCTTTTCCACTCTGCCTTTACTTCCTATTCACATTGTATAGTCAACATCGCTATACATTCCACAGATTAGACAACTAATGGAGTGCTAAAGTGTACAAATATTCTCATATTCTGGACAACAAAAGGTACAAAGATCAAGCAGATTTGTTATACGTTACTCATGGTTTTTTTCATTGACTTGCCAGTTAGTACTTTGCATGTTAGCTACTCGAAATTGAAACACATCTGAAGGCTCAATGATATTTAATTACACTAGTCTACAGCATTTTTGCAACAAAGGTAAAATATATGATTTCTTGTAGATTATTTCATACTGAATCATAGTCCAGAATATAAAATTGCTCTAGCACGTCAGGATTTGGAGATAAACCATGGTTATAGTGCTAAAAAGGCGATTTTTAAGGCTATTTGACGTAAATTTTTGGAGAACAAAAAAAATATAGTTTTTTTTTACCTATACCATCATATAGTACTACTCTTCCCGATGCCAACCCATTTTAATTTCTAACGCTACGAGTTTTTATTGACGTTCTATACAATTTTAGCTGCGGTAGTTCGATCTCCCCTATATTCTATTTGATCTATTAGTATGAAAAACTCTGATGTAAATATAAAATGCTATATCTTGGGAAAGAAAAGTCGTAAAAATTTAAATTAAAATGGATTGAATGCGGGGAAAGTAGTACTATATGATGGTATAGGTAAAATATAACTATATTTTTTTTGTTCTCCAAAAATTTACGTCAAATAGCCTTAAAAATCGCCTTTTTAGCACTATAACCATGGTTTATCTCCAAATCCTGACGTGCTAGAGCAATTTTATATTCTGGACTATGATTCAGTATGAAATAATCTACAAGAAATCATATATTTTACCTTTGTTGCAAAAATGCTGTAGACTAGTGTTATTAAACTTTAACATCACTGCTTGGTCTTTTTACATGTCATTGTCTGTCACTATTTTCAACAGAATGCAATCGGTAACTTCCCAGTGTCGGATTTAGCAAGCTCAGAGCTCGTTACAATTGCAAAAATATTAAAAATTGAATATTTTATGGGTAGCTGAAAACAATTTCAAGTACAAACTATTCTGTTATTCTTGCTGTATGGTTATTCCGGCACTGTCCACAACATTGAGCATGATATTGCCTCCCGCCACAGTTGACACTAGCACTCCATGGGCTGTCAGTGCCCCCCCGCGTCAGTGGCGAGTCAGCCTCAGCTGTGCGCCGGCATGGCGGCGTCCGTCGCGCGCTCGCCGCGCAGCCACTCCACGAACTCGTCCAGCATTACTGGCCCTGGAAACGAGGAAGTTTGTTAACACATATCATTATGCTTGTGTAACACACTCATGGCAAATTAACAGCTTTCTGGGGAGATTAGTTCATGGATGGGTGACCATCTTGTCCCGACGAGTTCCTACGTGTTTCGGAAGGCATGTCTAATTGGTGAGTCCCAGCGTTTACACATCTTCGGCAGTCGTTATAGGCAGTCAGAAGCAAGATAAGTCAACCAACCAACACCAAGCGGTATTGGGTTGCCCAGGTTAGGAGTTGAGGACATCAGATAGGCAGTCGCTCGCAAAACACTGGTTCTCAACTGGTAAGACTGGAAGTCGTCCACCAACATAGTTAGGAGAAGACTAGGTAGATGATGTACCAATATAATTTTATTGTGTTTGAAGAACGCGTGTTAATTAATTATAAAGAAATCATTTTACGGGCAGTCAGATGGGCAGTAATTTCTTGTAAAACACAGGTCATAATGGCAATAAATGTAAATGTGTGAGCTTACAAGCGCCATCAGCATCATAGGTGTTGAGCTGCGTGTCGACGGTGCGGCTGAACTCGAGGATGTTGCACCACTGGTCGCGGTTGACGACGCGGTAGCGGCCGCGCTGCAGGAAGTCGGACAGCGACGGCCGCAGCGCCCAGCGCGGCAGCAGCACGCCCAGCAGCGCCCGCGCCGTGCCCGTCTCCAGCGACCGCTGGTCTTTGTCCTGGGGAATAGAAGGACAAAGATGAAAAAATACTAAAAAGGATGTATGTGATTCATAGGCGTCTTAATTTGAGCAAATCATTTGATTTGATACAAGCACTGTCGTTAACAAATTCATCTGTAGTAAAAATAAGAACGGGCGAAATGTGTGTGGAAAATTGCCCAAATTTGCCCAAATATATTAAAACTATACTGAAGACCAGTTTCGCAGGTTCCAGATAAATTCTAGATAGCTATGTGACAGATAGTGCTTTCTATAGCAGTTTCTATCTGTCAGGTAGCTGAAACCTGAGAAACTGGCCTTTAGTTATGCTTTATCTAGAAGTTTTTTACATTCCTCAGATTTTTTACAAAGGATTAGAAAAGGTGGTACTCACCCTAGCAAAATCATAGGAGTATCTGTAAATAGCCTTAAAAATATATGGATCGTTGAGTAAGCTGCGAAGGTATTCTAATTTGTTCTGCAATTTGTGCACACTGTCACACTGTAACTCTGTTAGACCTGAAAAAGATTACCAACATTATTTAGTACATTACATGAAAATTTACGACAGTATAAACGAAAACTGAAATTTTTTAGCTACATTCGAGAAAAACACCATAATAGTAAGTAGGTAACTGTAATAATATGTATGAAGAATGAAAATGTTACCTTTTAACCATTCCTCTTGTGTGAAATATCCCATTTGTTTAGCCCCCATTTTGTATGCGATAACCAACATAACAACGTTCTCTGGATCCACTCCTAAGTCTTCACAGAACTTTTCCATGCCTTCTGGACCTGTGGTGATGAAATAGTGGTTCTTAATCAAAAGGTGCCATTCACACTTTGACATATGTGACTATATTATAGTTCTCGCTAGACTCAATGGCGATCATAACTAAAAATGCTTTTAGCGCAGCGAACTCGCGCAGTGTTCAGTGCCGACAAAAAGTTTGGCGAGAATTATACCAATTTTATTGGGCTATACAACTAAATTATGGCAATCAGGTACTTCTATCAGATCTCAGTATACAGGGATTCATAAGTTATGTAGAAATTGGGTTCGAAAAATGGACTTCAATAGCAGAATGTATGTACTCACCTAACACATCTGGTTCTGTAACTGTTGTGTATTCTTTAAACCATGCTAAACATTTCTTTACGCTAAAACTCGTGTCTTCTGATTTGGAATGTCGGCGTGAACTGAAATTGAAAATATATAAGGATAAAATATTTTTGAAGGCTACCATGGGTACAGTAAACAACACAATCTGATATGAAGATTGATGGGAAAGGAAATAGATAAAATCAATGCAAATGCAATTTCTGCAAATGGTCAAACATATAAAATATGGACAAGTAGGTTCCCTTACCTGCTATTTCTAGATCTCTTGTGGTGGTGATGTTCGTCGATGGCGGTCGCCCCCGGCAGGACTTCGCCCCCGTTCGCGGGAGCGCCGCTCCGTGTGCGTTTGCTGCAGCGTGGCATCGTTCTACCACCCTGTAAAAGTGTTTTTACATTTTTAATACAGGTTTTTCACTATTTTATGGGTCAGTTTCTGAGGTTGCAGATAACATTCTAGATGGCAATCTGACAGATGATTCCGTACAAAATTAATTTAATGTCTTATGTATAGACATTGGTATGTGATGCTTGCGGCTAAGATCAGTACAGAGCTGATTTCTGGGTGCTGAGCTTGCAATTTTGTACGTATAAAGTTTCAACAGAAGAATTACATTGTTGTTAACTAGATTATAGTCGAAACTGAAAACATATGATGAAAATAATAATTACAAGACAATGTAACCATACATTGGTGTTACTGCGAACAGACATAGTAAAGGCAAATCTTGAATCATCAAGTGTGAATTACAAGTTTGTACTTAGCCAATGCCCAACACATTTAGGGTTGATTATTCACTTTTATCTGAGGAACATGTTTGGCAGCTTTTGTGTAATAAAAAAATCTCAAGCCGCTACATTTATTCCTCAGATAGAAGTTAACTGATGATCGGAAAATCAACCCTTAGCCTTCTGTTACTTTCCTACACTATGTTTTGTGGAAGACTTTGATGTTTATATTGCTTACATTATCAATTAGTACCAATCCATATTAGAAGACAAATATGATATACATTAACTTCTTAACTAGCTCATTAAGTTAGAAATGTCAAGTAATCATTTATTGTTCACTGTCATCAATATAGAGCAAGAATGTGTTGGCTATTTTAAAGTAAATTACATATTGACACAGAATAAAATCTATGCTGCATAATACTATACAAAAAAAACCGGCCAAGTGCGAGTTGGACTTGCGCACGAAGGGTTCCTTACCATTATCTATGTTTCATATGTTTATTGTATGGGGACCCCTCTTAATAAATATATATATATATATATTTTTTTGTATTTGCTGTTATAGCGGCAAGGAAAATACATACTTTGTGAAAATTTCAGCTTTCTAGCTATCACGGTTTATGAAATACAGCCTGGAGACAGGCAGACAGATAGACAGGGTCCCGTTTTACCCTTTTGGGTACGGTACCCTAAAAACAAACTAAATTATTTTTCTCTACCAAAATAAAGTACTGATAAATGAATCTCTGTAATAATAACAGTTAACTGTTTTGTATAATTAGAAGCAAACACTGATTACTTTATCTCATAATACCGGAAGATCTGTTTTTGAAACGAATTTGGCTTTATGCATTTAGTTTTTTTTTGTGTGTTTTGACTGGATGAATCTATACTAATATATAAAGAGGAAAGATTTCTTTGTTTGTAACGAATAGGCTTCGGATCTACTGAACCGATATGAATAATAATTCTTTCACTGTTAAGAAGCTATGTTATTTGCGCTGAACATGGATTATGTTTTATCTGGGTACACCACGGGTAAATCACGTAAAACGGCTAGTGTATTATAATTGCCTAGCTGTTCCCTGTGATTTTATTCACATCTGGTGAGGATCAGTTACCGCAATCAGGTAAAAACTAGCCTCTGTCTTTTCTCAGGTACTAGACTACTTGTGTACCAAATTGCATATTAATCAGTTCAATCATTTTGGCACAACAGACAGACATTAATTATTTGATTACATAAATCTGGTCACTTGCAAATATTTTACATAGTCAGAGATGTTAATTCACACACTTTATCTATTTCTGTCAATACCTATGGGAAAAATACATGACTTTGTATGTATGTACTTGTCAATACAATGTATGCAAGACATTCAGTCTCGTATTGCAGCAATTAATAACTTATTTACATCTTGGCCTTCAGAAAACTGTTTGTTGTTTCCATTAAGTGTGAAGGAACCTGTATTATCTATGTTTATGTATAAATTAGCTTCCGCCTGCAGTTTCACCCGCGTCCCGTGAGAGCTAAGTACTCCGCGATCCCGAATTAAAAGTAGCCTATAGCCTTCCTCGATAAACAGGCTATCTAACACTGAAAGAATTTATCAAATTGGAGCAGTAGTTCCTGAGATTAGCATGTTCAAGAAAACAACCAAATAAACTCTTCAGCTGCATAATTTTAAATATAAATACATTAATCTATACCAACTTGAAGATATCTTTTATTGTTATAATGGCTACTGTAGTATGAACAATGATAGGATTTGTAATGTAAGCTAGTTGCAGGAAATATACAGCATTGTTTTTCTAGCTGACACTAATATAATATGTATTATTGACTAGTAGTTTCTTGTGGTTTCATCTGCGTCTCAAGGGAACTACTTCACGCACTTGATATACAGTAGCTTGTGGCCCCAAATTGAGTTAGTACTTTCTTAGATGAGTGTGTTTCAGCAACTATTCAGCACAGCTTAACAGCTTTTTGAGTATAGATTACCAACTAAATTGAATTGTATTGGCACTTCTCGTTTTTTTTCAAAGAAATTCCAAAATGTATAGAAGTGAATCACTGTGTTTAAAATTAAATTTGCAGAAGTTATAAATATAAAATTTTTCACAGACATTGCCAATCAACATCAATTACATATGCCTTACAATAATAGAAAGAAGCAAAAATAGTATAACTTGCATAATCATTAAAAAAAATATATCATTTTATTTGGCATAAAATCCAAGATAAATTATGACTTGACACATTTTTATGCCAAATCATTGTATGTTTATTTCATAAGATGTTTTTAGAAGAGGCACTTTAAAGAGCCTAGTGTTAGGACTACTAATTTAGACAATTATTAGACATTATTTGTGACTAAGCAACTTGAATCACGAGGGGATTAATTCCCACACACGGGTAAAAAGTCGTCTATTTCCATTCTCAGATGTTTTTCCTACATTTCATTTATATTAGGTATTAAAACTATGGATTTGGCATATTTGGTTTAAACCTGAATGGTGTGTAACGGTTTTATCTTATTTACTAGAGATAATCATGAGAATCGAACTTTACTTAGTGGTTGGGAATTCCATTGTGTTATAAAATTGAAATTGGGGAGTACTTAAGCTAGTAGTCTGTGTTAAAATTTTTGACTTGCAATTATATCACATTTTAAGTGATTAATTTTGTAATTTTCATATTATTGTAGTTGATTATAATGTTATATTATAGAAGCAGCATCATTTAGTATGATTTAAAGACTACTTAGTTATTATTTAGTGAACAAGTATCAGCAAACACTGCTTACTATTCACACAGCTATGTGTTGACAATACAAAGTTTATTTCCACTTATCTGTGCAACACAATGTACAATGCTCCATTTGAAAGGAGTTGATCTCTGGAAACATCACCCAAATATGTCGTGGTTTAATCTAAATCTAACCTTGCATGAGTTACATATCTAAACAGCTGGGTGTGACAGAAACATATGATACAGAATACATTGTAACCATTTAGAGGTTATACATATAATATTCGTGATTGCACTTCAAGAATGCAACTTTTATAGAAGTATTAGCGAGTATAAAGCTGCCAGTCAGTCCATGCAATCAATAACTTACAATAATAAAACATTCCTATCGATGGAATAAGCAAAATGTTTACTTACACACCTCGACGCACAAATAATTTGCCTGTAAAGATTTATTACCCACTTTTACACATAAAATTAATGAAAGTTAGTCAAACTTACTATTGGTGGCAGATTCGATATGAAATTTGAAAACTTAAAGGGGTTTTCGTCTCCTATTTTGCGAATTTTGCAAGTACAGCTCCACGAAAAAAATNTAGACAGGGTCCCGTTTTACCCTTTTGGGTACGGTACCCTAAAAACAAACTAAATTATTTTTCTCTACCAAAATAAAGTACTGATAAATGAATCTCTGTAATAATAACAGTTAACTGTTTTGTATAATTAGAAGCAAACACTGATTACTTTATCTCATAATACCGGAAGATCTGTTTTTGAAACGAATTTGGCTTTATGCATTTAGTTTTTTTTTGTGTGTTTTGACTGGATGAATCTATACTAATATATAAAGAGGAAAGATTTCTTTGTTTGTAACGAATAGGCTTCGGATCTACTGAACCGATATGAATAATAATTCTTTCACTGTTAAGAAGCTATGTTATTTGCGCTGAACATGGATTATGTTTTATCTGGGTACACCACGGGTAAATCACGTAAAACGGCTAGTGTATTATAATTGCCTAGCTGTTCCCTGTGATTTTATTCACATCTGGTGAGGATCAGTTACCGCAATCAGGTAAAAACTAGCCTCTGTCTTTTCTCAGGTACTAGACTACTTGTGTACCAAATTGCATATTAATCAGTTCAATCATTTTGGCACAACAGACAGACATTAATTATTTGATTACATAAATCTGGTCACTTGCAAATATTTTACATAGTCAGAGATGTTAATTCACACACTTTATCTATTTCTGTCAATACCTATGGGAAAAATACATGACTTTGTATGTATGTACTTGTCAATACAATGTATGCAAGACATTCAGTCTCGTATTGCAGCAATTAATAACTTATTTACATCTTGGCCTTCAGAAAACTGTTTGTTGTTTCCATTAAGTGTGAAGGAACCTGTATTATCTATGTTTATGTATAAATTAGCTTCCGCCTGCAGTTTCACCCGCGTCCCGTGAGAGCTAAGTACTCCGCGATCCCGAATTAAAAGTAGCCTATAGCCTTCCTCGATAAACAGGCTATCTAACACTGAAAGAATTTATCAAATTGGAGCAGTAGTTCCTGAGATTAGCATGTTCAAGAAAACAACCAAATAAACTCTTCAGCTGCATAATTTTAAATATAAATACATTAATCTATACCAACTTGAAGATATCTTTTATTGTTATAATGGCTACTGTAGTATGAACAATGATAGGATTTGTAATGTAAGCTAGTTGCAGGAAATATACAGCATTGTTTTTCTAGCTGACACTAATATAATATGTATTATTGACTAGTAGTTTCTTGTGGTTTCATCTGCGTCTCAAGGGAACTACTTCACGCACTTGATATACAGTAGCTTGTGGCCCCAAATTGAGTTAGTACTTTCTTAGATGAGTGTGTTTCAGCAACTATTCAGCACAGCTTAACAGCTTTTTGAGTATAGATTACCAACTAAATTGAATTGTATTGGCACTTCTCGTTTTTTTTCAAAGAAATTCCAAAATGTATAGAAGTGAATCACTGTGTTTAAAATTAAATTTGCAGAAGTTATAAATATAAAATTTTTCACAGACATTGCCAATCAACATCAATTACATATGCCTTACAATAATAGAAAGAAGCAAAAATAGTATAACTTGCATAATCATTAAAAAAAATATATCATTTTATTTGGCATAAAATCCAAGATAAATTATGACTTGACACATTTTTATGCCAAATCATTGTATGTTTATTTCATAAGATGTTTTTAGAAGAGGCACTTTAAAGAGCCTAGTGTTAGGACTACTAATTTAGACAATTATTAGACATTATTTGTGACTAAGCAACTTGAATCACGAGGGGATTAATTCCCACACACGGGTAAAAAGTCGTCTATTTCCATTCTCAGATGTTTTTCCTACATTTCATTTATATTAGGTATTAAAACTATGGATTTGGCATATTTGGTTTAAACCTGAATGGTGTGTAACGGTTTTATCTTATTTACTAGAGATAATCATGAGAATCGAACTTTACTTAGTGGTTGGGAATTCCATTGTGTTATAAAATTGAAATTGGGGAGTACTTAAGCTAGTAGTCTGTGTTAAAATTTTTGACTTGCAATTATATCACATTTTAAGTGATTAATTTTGTAATTTTCATATTATTGTAGTTGATTATAATGTTATATTATAGAAGCAGCATCATTTAGTATGATTTAAAGACTACTTAGTTATTATTTAGTGAACAAGTATCAGCAAACACTGCTTACTATTCACACAGCTATGTGTTGACAATACAAAGTTTATTTCCACTTATCTGTGCAACACAATGTACAATGCTCCATTTGAAAGGAGTTGATCTCTGGAAACATCACCCAAATATGTCGTGGTTTAATCTAAATCTAACCTTGCATGAGTTACATATCTAAACAGCTGGGTGTGACAGAAACATATGATACAGAATACATTGTAACCATTTAGAGGTTATACATATAATATTCGTGATTGCACTTCAAGAATGCAACTTTTATAGAAGTATTAGCGAGTATAAAGCTGCCAGTCAGTCCATGCAATCAATAACTTACAATAATAAAACATTCCTATCGATGGAATAAGCAAAATGTTTACTTACACACCTCGACGCACAAATAATTTGCCTGTAAAGATTTATTACCCACTTTTACACATAAAATTAATGAAAGTTAGTCAAACTTACTATTGGTGGCAGATTCGATATGAAATTTGAAAACTTAAAGGGGTTTTCGTCTCCTATTTTGCGAATTTTGCAAGTACAGCTCCACGAAAAAAATGTCTTCTTGACAGGTCGATAATAACCTGAAATAAAAAAATCAATGTGGGGCAAAAGGGAGAATACAAGTAATACAATTTACAGTGATGACATAATCATCAGTATTTTGGTTATTTACTAAAGATCGATAAAAATGTTATTACAAAACGAAAGGTGAAAACGTTAGTTTTGAGGAATACATCCTCTACAATAAATCTGTCATGTATCTTACCTTTTCTAATGATATAGATCAGTATTATTATCCAGAATTAGTTTTAGGAAAAATAATAACTTTTAACACATTTCCACAGTACTAAAATATAATAAATTGATAAACCAAACAGCAGACACAGCGGCTGAGAAAACTCATAACGAAGTGAACGTTTAGTTACTGCGCAAACTTAGCAGTAAGCAACTTTTTTTTTTGCAACCATGCAATTTATTAATCAAGCTTGTATGTTTTATAAGCATTTCTTCAACAATTTCCGATATTTTTTTCACGTGGCTTAGTTAAATAGTGAATATCATAAGAGTAAAGCGTAACAAAATGAACAAAGTTATGTTCATCCCCCGCGTCATATTTTCCGCGTGCACAATGCAGTAACTAAACGTTTTTGCTATGCTTGCGTTTCTAGTTTCTGTTCTAGGCAGGGGCACCGCAATCTAATGATTTAATTTTTATTTTCATAATTTACTATTATGATGTATTATATAGTATTATTAGATGTATTATATGTAGTGTACTATGATGATTTATTTTGACGCAATTTTACTTTTAATAAATAAATATTCGTACATACCAAACCTCAGATTACAAAAAAAACACCATGAACTGAGTTAATTCTAATAGTTAGTAGATAGTCGCATCTGCTGAGGTTCCATACACAAAGGGAAGATTCTCTCCTGTCTCGCTGAGTTCCGGTAACTTTTTTGAATTTCCTGTATGCAATGTAAACCAGGTACTTAACACCTGTATTGACAGTGGTACGAACCGGTAAACACTTTGATTTTGGGTTTTTAAAGCTTAAAGAAACAAAGCAGACAATTATCAGTCTTTGCTTAAAAATAAATGGTCACTATCTTGTTCATGAGTTTATGGCGAAATAATAAACACAAAACTTTAGTTAATTAGTTCTGCATTTACACGCGTGGCGCTAGTGGACGTCCCATTAATCCGTTAAACAACGATTTCGCCAGGTAGACGGGACGGACGATCTGTCTGCAGTTTTACACCTGTGTAGCCAATCGACAGATGGCATTGTATAACAAAATGTCTGATTCACATCCTAACCTGTTTATTGTATGTAAGTACGAGGGGTAAATGTAACTTATCCCCAGCTTTTTTGCAGTTTTCGCTACAAAAAGCTATTGAGCATAGAAGTAACCGGTTATATTGTATTATATTTTACTTAGACTTTGAATGGTGGGGTTAGTTGGGATTATCGGTATCGAGTTGCTTGAAAATTGTAGGTATATATATGGGTATTTTTACTTGTCTATTATTATGAGAAGTTAGTACGTACCCGTGTAAAAATAAGGATGACATGTAGGTATTTCTTAAAAAAATCCTGCTTCACATTTCACAGAACGACCGATCCTCAAACAATGCTGTTAAACAATACGTCTTGGTCCACCCTTAGTAAAACCCTTATTAAAATTGTAGGCATGAATCTTTGTGTAGGTCTCACGTCCAAACATTTGTACAGACAGCTTCTGCATTCTATAGGCACACTTGTAGTATTTAGAGCGGGAAACAAAGCGCCTAATCTAGTAAGAGGGTGCAATTTACGAGGGTGTTGCGCCCCTCAGTATCTGTGGTGCACCCCTCACGCGTCCCGACGCGCCGTCTAGATTTAGTCGAGTACTCATTATCGATTTTAATTCATTTGAATACTGCTCTTTGGCCCCCACTAGCGCCACCTCTCTAGTAAATATTTGGCGGGAATTATTTTTTTAATGGTTAATGAATGGCGCCGCGTGAGCTTTTGTTTTTGCTTGTCATTAATTTAGTGGGTCGTTATAATGGGATTAGAAATCAGAGTGGGGTTTTAGCTTGATTGGGTACTTGGAGATTGTAGGTACTCTTATGCAGTTATTATGAAATATAGATTTTTATAAGTTAGGTAGGTAGGATTTAGGCATACTTATCTTCACATCCAAAGAAGCATGGGTATAGAACGATCCCTCATCGCATTTATTCCTTTTTGGTTGTTTTTAAGCGTTAAATTAGGATAAAACTTGATTGCCAAGACCGTTATCCCAGCAACTGGCTGTCCTTGCGGGATTTGGGGAAGGACAGTGGAATTTCGGAAACCGACAGCAGCTGATCGATCGGTACAGGCTTAATTTTGTGTACACGGACCCAGCAGGCGCCCCTGTGCTCTAGGAACCACTCGCAAGCACAATAGCCATGCTCGGGATCTCGTTTCTGATTCTTGAGTCTGGTCGTATCGCCATCGCGATTTTAATAAACTTAAAAAAGGCAGCCCATAGCCTCGAAGTTGAAGGTGGATACACTTTTGCATTGGAGAGTAGGTCAAAGTCAAAGTCAAAGTCAAAAATTTTTATTTCAAGTAGACCTATTACAGGCTCTTTTGAANCGCACGGCCGACACGGGCCTGTCATCCTCCTAGGAGACGTAAGGACGATGCGCCACCAGAAACTCACCGCCCACAGAACCACGCCTACGGTGGCCGGGGGTCAACTATCGACATCTGGCGCCCGTGGCGTCTTCCACGTCTACTGCAGCGACAAGGATGAGTGATGGAAA
>NWSH02000437.1:1557114-1570632 GCA_002382865.2 Heliothis virescens | reverse complement strand
TTGGTCACGGGAAGCGTCAACCAGCCGTTTGGATAATTCTTTAAATAAAGAATGGGCATTCGGCATTTATCAAGTTAGTATTTTTACCATATTTATGAGACATAAGTGAAGTTATTATTTGTTTGTAACTGGATTTGGGAAAACAATTAGTTAGAAAAGGATGATTCAGACTGTTTCCTAGTCTCTCTCCGAAGCCTTTGCCAATGCTATCAGTAAACATAATGGATCTAGAACTATAACTATCTTGGACAGTTTGAAAGCTTCCCGTTGTTGATGAGTGGCTAACTAGCTCTGACTGAGAACTGCATTCTGCTGACTCAGCAAGGCAATCAGATACCAATGACTTATTTACACAAGTACACTGACCTTGCACAAGCATGAGTGTATCTACCCTATCTTCATTATATCTGCACAAATCAACCAATCTGTTAGTAGCTAGTATGTGTTCACCTATTTGTTTTTGAGAACTCACATATTTATTGTGTAATGAGTGTAGTGAGTCTTCAAGTAGCTCAATATCAGCTTGTAAGCGTTGAGTATCAATCTTGTAAATATCAATACTGTCCTCTAATTTAATTTGATAGTTANTATTGTGTAATGAGTGTAGTGAGTCTTCAAGTAGCTCAATATCAGCTTGTAAGCGTTGAGTATCAATCTTGTAAATATCAATACTGTCCTCTAATTTAATTTGATAGTTAAATTAGAGGACAGAGGAGGTGGTTACTATGTATCTATATGTCAGTCCTGTATCTGATCTCACTCCGGTTGTGACAGATTGTTCGCCAGCCTATGAGAGTGCACCTGTATGTGGCTGCCCCATAGGTTGGCTATAATAATGATGTCCAGAGCAGATGGCTGATCTCCTTTCAGAATACCCACCCACATGTATCGATCTGGAAGACAGTGAACATTTCATACCCACAAGCTACTAAGTAGCTTATAAGACTCTCTGTTCTAAAGTATTAGTAGGTAACAGAAAGTCTCGGTTTTTGCTCAACATAGAGCCTGATTCTCATCAGGCTCAGGTGCCTGAAACTTCTATTACCTTAAATTTTGTGATTATCGTGGCTTAGTTTAAATGCGTTAAGTAACAAACTAATTTACAACTTAACCAGAGCTTTAACCGTCGTGTATTTAAAGTTTACGCAGCAAGACGTCATATTTCACACGATTTAAAGTTCAACATATCATTTTGATTACACCTACCTACGCAATAAAGACTTAAATGGAACATATTCGTGACAGGCTGTCGACAATGTCTGTCGGGCCCTACTCAGATACTCGCAGCGAAACTGAGCGGCCTAACATGGGTGCTACCTAACACAAGCCATCTCTAAATATAATTAACAAAGTTCAGAGCTCATTTATCATTATCAAACGTGTATTCCCCTAGAAGTTCAATCAAACAGAGGATGTTTCGAGGCAAACAAGTAGGCATCCCTTTCTGCAAATTCTTAGGAATAACTTAACATTTAAAAGGAAATATTCAAATACAGCCAACAAATGAAGGTCGTGAGAATAATACGCCAGTATAACATTAAGCTTACTGCCTTTCAGGCTGTAATGTCTGTTTTCTTGAGTCGAACTTATTAAACGAACCCATGTCGTTCTAAAGTTTGTTATTTTACGTTTCTCAAAGTCATTATCGTTATCTCCGACATTCCCGCTGCTGGCCAAGAAGAAAACATTCGAAATACCAACCCGTAATAATTAGAGAAACATTCATTGCGCACGTCGGGGGAGCGTTCTGTGATCGTCGGTCGGAAAACCGTCATGCGTTGCGTAGCCCGTCCATTCAAGTCGGGTTGCCGGCTCGCCCCCGCTTCACCCTATTTTCACCCCAATGCCCGCGTCCCTCGTGGAAACAATCTCCAGTTCGCGTTTCACCCGCACTGTGGCCGCCTGTCGCGCGCCGGCTTCGCTGCGAACCCCGCGATCTTTCCCGAACTAGTGCAATATTCAAAACAATTCGAATTCAAACTTGTGTTCCATTTTGTTTCTGTTTTTAAAATTACAGTTGTTTGTTAGTGTTTCTGTTTCATCGGCCAGTGCTGTACTTATTGTTTGTAATTATATTTTCGGCGTGTGTTGTGTAGTTTGTGGACATCCGCATTTAGCGAACTTACGTAAGTATTTACTGCATTGCGTTTTGATCTGCGTTTGATTAACCTTGATTTATGTGGAGACTACAATACCTTTGAACTTTACCTGATAACAACGATCCAATTATTTTAATTGGAAAGATCACGAAGTCGCTTCTGACTTTTCGGTTTAATTCGTACCTAAGGTTCGTGAACCGAAATAATCGTTGCTTTTAGTGTATTTCAACTGAAAAAAACTTAAGTGAGAGCTCTAACAGGCAATTTGTGCGAAGGCCGGCTGAAGTCGATTCAATTAAGGATGAATTGGGTCGCTGGAGTACGGTAGTTGTAAGTAAAAGGCCGTATAGCTTATTTATTTATTATCCTTGCTTGCCGATGTGTAGGAGGTCAGCAGCCAGTTAGTGAACTGTTACAAATCTACTTGGATACCCATTTCTTTCCACAACTTGTCATGATTAAATACCTACTGCTATTACCTATTCAAATTGTGTGTAGGTACACAATTTTACTACCCTACCGACGATAGGCCGTCTTTATACCGTTACCGAAAGAAAACTAATCATCCAATTTGGTCCTTTTATACGAAATTCGCTTAAAAAGGCCGAATCGGATTTCATTAGACTAAAAGCTCAAGGTCTCCAAGGAATAAATGAAGCTATAATTTAACAAGTTGTCCCAAGGACACAAAGACCGAAGACGAAACTTTTTGTACAAAAAAGTACTAGCACCTCTTTACTTTATTCCTATAGGATTTTCAGTGAATTTCCTTGTCCTCTGGCGCTTCAGAAGTCAAGGTATAGCTTTAGTTTATCAGCCATAACGCTGTTATGGGTTCCGGAACGTTTGACGGTGATAATGTGGGTATTAATGTTCGTAGATACTTTCCTTTTGAGAATAAGCAGAACTTTCAGAAAGGTAATAGCGTGCTTGGAAGGTTGCAGTTCAGGACTTATGGCTCTTGCTACTATCCATCACAGGTTTTGGTCCTCTGGATATTTTATGAAGTTTATTAGGATCCCTAATATTCGGTTCGGAGATATAGTTACTTGACTTGGAAAGACGAACCATATATCTAGCTGTAAATAACCACCATAGCAGTTTAATATGCAGATATATTCAACATCTCAAACACCCTTAAATATTTCTCAAATTAGCATTCACCAGCATGCCTTCATTTAATTAATTAGCCGCCATTGCCGAAAGGACCATGCACTAACGTACTACCCTCACTGACATACACAAAGTGACGTGTGACACATATGGCCATGGTATAAGCACAGGATATCTGGCTAAAAGGGGGATCTCGTCTCAAGTGTCTCTCAGACATAATCCGGCTTTTGCACAGCAAGGCTTACCGTACGACGCCATTTTCAAGTTCACAATCAATGGCCTTTGTCTATGACTTCGAGTAGCGGTAGAAGAAAAAGATTAAACTGCTATACCTATGGATTTTGTGCTAGTAGGTATTCGTTGCAACTTTTTTTTTTCAGTTTTGGCGTTTGCTATGACATTTTATTTCAGCAGTTTTTTTTTATTCTAGAGCTTGAGAAAGATGCTTTTGGACTTCAGTCAGTGTAGTCCGTTTCGGACCCCGATCGGAGTCTAACATGAAGGCTACCGTAAGGTCAATAGAGACCGCCCATGGGGTCCGCGTTTGAGTCTTGCACTGTCCTAATTTATTTACGCTCATATTAATTATCCTTCTTATCAAACCTTACTTCTGTGTACTAATTAACTTCACTTTAGTAACACGTTTTCGATGTTTTAAAACTAATTAAATGACACTTGTTCATAGAATTTGATTTGATGGCGAGTGGTGGTTTTCATTGCAAAAGGGACTTTTAGTTTTGAACAACTTATTATGTTATGCAGATACCGGGTACCAATTTCAATGAAAATAGTCGCAATTCATTAGCATAATGACCGTTGGTTGTAAACTGAAAGTTTGTCTGTTCAATTTGTTTTGCAGTTAAATAATTTTCCTAACTTATACTAATGGCTGTTGTATTTCGTTCAACCGGCACAGTTAACATGAGATTTGACAGTTAATTAATTAGTTTGTGGGCCGAAGGACTACGGCTTTTCGTAGCAGAAATTGGTTTACAACTTGCCGTTAGTAATATTGTTATTTATAAATGGAAAATTAATTATAAGGGTGGGTACTGTTCAACTGAATTAATAAAGTAGGTTAAAATATTTCGTTTCAGTTGTGAAGGAGGAAGTAAGATGAGTATACATACTAGTGCTTTCAAGATGAGGGTTGAAAGAGCACGCTTGCATGCGCTAAGTAAGAAGTAAATATTTCAGCGAAAGAGGTAGCCAGCTCATGTTTATAGCCCCGAATAATGAATTTACAAAGTTCTCCTACTAATTTTAAAATAGCCGTAGAAAAGAGCAGAAATAATTCTATTAATCTTTAATATCTAATATAAATTTTCTTCAGTAGATGTAAAACGTTGCGGGAGGGAATTATTACAGGCAGTTTGCTGCGGTTATAACAAATTTTCACGCTCCATTTCTTGCTAACAAGCCTGTGGAAAATTCTAATCTGTATTGGAGCCGTGTGTGCAAATAAAGGATATAGGAACTTTGATTAGAAATACCTAGAAAGGAGGTATCTCGTGTTTGGTGTGATGTGGTGTTTGGTTGTAATATTTTTATTTATACCAACTACATCATCTGCCTAACGTTTTCGTAACTATGTTGAGGTCAGCTTCCAGTTTTACCTACATGGAGTCCTATCAGACCTTCTCATCCCAGTTACCCAGGCAACCCGTGAGACTTTCTGCCTGGTGACCCAACACGTTGCAAAATATCTTCAATGACGGATTCTATGTGTTTTCCAAAAAACCGGCCAAGTGCGAGTTGGACTCGCGCATGAAGGGTTCCGTACCATTATACTATATGAATAATTTGCGGTTTCACACATTTATTGTATGGGGACCCCTGATCATTATTTTTTTTTAATTTTTAGTGTTTGTTATTATAGCGGCAACGGAAATACATCATTTGTGAAAATTTCCGATTTCTAGCTATCACGGTTAATGAAATAAAGCGTGGAGACAGACGGACAACGTAGTCTTAGTAATAGGGTCCCGTTTTACCCTTTGGGTACGGAACCCTAAAAATGGAGGAACTTGTTATATCATAGGAGGTCAAGCCAAGCGCTTTTCTTTCAAATACAATAAAAAGAAATGTTGAAAGATGAAATTATGATGTCTGTAAAATTTTTAATTCAATATTTTTTCAGCAAATCAAGACCTCTAACTTGATTTCTGTAAGTATCCATAGATTTATCTAAGTATGTAGGTATACATAATGGAAAATTACAGTAGTAATTATTCCCAATCTAAGGAGATTGCAATCACATAGTAACCTAAATAATTCCTTGGCGTGGCTCATTTCCAAGGCCATACAATAACAATATAGTGCCTATATTAATAATAATCTGTGGGCCCTGTCAGAAGGTCGGTCTCATTAGGAATAAATGAGTCTATCAACGAAACTAGGACAATACAGACTATTTTGGTATCTGTGTTAAGAACTAGCACTATTTATTATAATGTAATGTTATTATTTTCATTTCAATATTGAAATAAGTTAAACTTTTCACGTTGACTTATTGGGAAGGGGCCGTCCATTAATCGCGTGATGTTTTTTTTAGCTTTTTTTCAGCCCCCCTCCCCCTTGGTGATACATGGTGAGGTTTAAGACTACCCCCCTATCCCCTTCCTGCATCACGTGTATTTTTTCGTGCCTATACAATTTTGTAACATCAACACTGTTATAGGCGGTCACACTACAGCGCGACAAGTAATTATAAGTTAGCGTGTGGCCAAAAAGACGAACGCCGCTTTTTGGTTTTGGCTTTTTGGATAATTATCCCGAAAAAATAAAAATAAATACACGTGATATGTTATTACAACCCCCCCTCCCCTATGTGATGTTTCGTGATTTTGTATATACCCCTCCCCCCCTCTTCGGACCTCACGTGATTAATGGACGGTCCCGAACTGGTTGTTCCCTTGCTTTGCCAAATTGCCACCCGTTGGGTTCCGTAGAAACTATTTCTCGCAATTGGATAAATACTAGCTTACGTATTTTCTTAAGCTTCAGACTACAACTCTGAACATACCACAGTTACATCGGTTCAAGTCTATGCATTTAAAATGAGATAAAAATTGTAAATACAAATGTATATGTAAATAAAAATTCACGAATAAAAAAAATGAGATTGTAAAGTGAAAAATATATTTATTAGGTATATTAGCGAATTGGCTGCCGGCTTTATCTATCAAATAAAATAGAATACCTCAATGAGTACCGAGAATTCTGTATAACTAACGTATATAGGAAAATAAATGAACGCGTACCGTAAACCATTTTAAAACTGGTTTAGAAATAGAGGAAAAAAGTATTGTAAATACCTCTGACTCTGCAATATAGGTTATATTACAGACTGGGTAGCCATAGTGCTTTTATTTTTAAACTATCTATGAAAATGGTTTTTAAATTGGCTGTTCTATTTGTAGCATATATGTATGTAAATGTTATTAGAAATTTTAATTGGTCTTTAAACTAAACAGCAGCAGTTTTTTTTGTTCTTTGGGTTAGTCTTTGCGCAAGAAGGTTATCTATCTGTATGAAATAAACTAAACACTAGTTATTAGAATACCGTTTACGACTCCTGGGTTCGATTTCTTTGTGTTGGAGCTGTTGCTCGTGTCTTGATAGATTGATAGTCTTGATAATCTTGATTGAGTTACACTTGATAAATAAAACTTGATGATTTGCAGAAAATAAGGTAGGTAATTTAATTAAAATCAAACTTGATATTAAAATAACTTGTGTGCACACTTGTACGGTCAATTGAGAACTGGTCACACTAAGTAAAATGTAACTGCAATATGTAGAAAATGCAATTCAACAAAATGTATGTACTTTGTACACTTTGCTTTGTGGGTTTCTGGGAGGCTGGAAGTGGGCGCTGTTACACCCCCGTGCCTAGGAGGGCATGTAAAGCCAAATCCCAGAATGCTTCTCAACCATGCTATCACTCGTTATTTCAACGTCAGAGGCCGTCAGGCACAATTGACAAAACTCTGTCACTACGTGGTTAAACCTGTATCTTCTTCTGTCATCTTAGGTGATTAAACCTGCAGCTTATTCGAGTAGAAGAAGAAGGTTCTTAGAAAAAGTGGGATACTAGATGACAACAGATTATAATAATATCCACGATACTACGCATTTTCTAATTCTAAACTTTGCTTCTAAGAATAGCGAACAAATCCGCGGTGATTGGTTGTATTTGTGGCGTGTTTGTGTTGCAAACGAAAGGCTTTGACGCTCAAAGACGACAAGCGCAAACGCTCGAGAAAAATTGAATGCATCTACGTAGATTACCAGGCCTTATACTTCACTGGGTATGTGGAGTTAGATGTCTTAGCTAGGCCTAGGAATATTATATTAACTTAGGAAGTAGCTATTTTTCTGATGGGAGATAAAAAAAAATGCGCTGCGAAAAAAGGTCTCGTTAATTTGTAACAAAAAGGACTTTAGGAGCGTCAAAAGTAGTTTTCATTGTTATTATATTAATCCGTTCATTGTTAGCCGACTGTAAATTACCAAAGATGAAAAAGCACCTAATTAAGTAACTTTAACAAATTATTACAAAGGAAGCAACAAATACCAAAATAGAGTGTTATAATCAACAACTTTTAATTACTTTTTAATGAATACAATTTTAAGAATTCTTTTTCAGTTTAACAATTTCGAAATATCCCATCCGTTGGCTAAAGAATACTGTTTTATTTTCAATTTCTCGGCTTATTTTTTTTTACTGACCAGTTATTTTTGCAACCGAGTGTAATAATTACACTGCCTTCCAATAGGGAACAATTCGTTATTTTAAGCACATTACGTCGAGAGCTTTCGTCACGGTGTTGAGTTTCGACAAAGCAGTGAAGCAGACTGAAACACGTCGATACAATCAAAACACATACATATTTATGTGTACAGACACGTGTGTTGTGTATGTGTGTGTGTTATTGGAAGCAGACACTATTGTTGTATGCTGATTGCGATCAATGTTGCTGATTTGGAAAATAATAACGTTGTCTGCGTTGTTGGTGTGTAAAATTTTGTATTTTCGCTGTGATAGCTACATACATCATGAAGTTACATACATTGAAGGATTTGTATCTCCGTGTGTACTTAAATCGTCAGTATGTGTAGCCTATGTATATCGTCCATCACTTCTAAACGTCTCCTGTCGAAACAATGATGGTCTAGAAAATATTGCTGATTGCTTCTAATGTTACATGCAAAGACCAATGGTATTATTAAAATACAAAAAAAAAAAATCCAAAAACACGTATCAAGCGTCTGCAAAGCTGTAATAACACCAAAACATTTCATACCTTAACAGCCCTTCCAAGAAGAACGCCAGGAAATCAAATACACAAGTTCAATAAAAGCTTGTAAAAATATCTCTAACGCAACTCTTTGGAAACACTGTTATGTGAATAACGGCGTTTCCGAAAAATTGCCGAAGGATTTATAATTTGGCGATGTACAGACGACAGCAGGTCAACGTATACCAATCTGTCGAATTCTACCAATCAAACATGAACTTATGCCCATTGCGATAAGGTTGAAAATCGATTGCAGAAATCTGACAGATTGTGGTAACTTGATGTGCTGTCGTCTGTACCTCCACGTTTCTTAGAATTTTAACCACAAATTCCGCTTTGAAGTAAACCTTATTAAGTGCTTCAAACTTATGGAGATTATCCGTCAATATTTCGAAGAATCAGGGGTAGCTATAAAATAATATAGCTTTACTAATATGTTATATCAAGCTGAAAAGACTGTGGGTCTTAATACAAAAAAGATAACAACAACAACACGTGTTTTAGAAAATTTTGTATAGAGAATTTTCTAAAACGCGTCTTTGAACATGGTGCTTGTAGTAAGACCCTGTATGTTTGTAAGACCACGCTATGTCTGTAGCTGTCCAACCCCCTAAGGATTCAACCAACAATGCATAACAGTTATCAGGGGTTTTCATTTGGCAATTGGGATTCGAAAACTAAAAAGAGAAATTTTTGGCCCACGAAAGCTATGAAAAAAACAACATTTAGGTACCATTTAGGGCCAGTTTCAGAGGTTCTAGATAAAGTGTTAGATAGCTATTTGACAGATAATGTAACAGAAAAGTATCAGAGCGAGAGAGAGAGAGTATCAGATAGCTATTTAGAATTTATCTAAATCCTCTTTAACTTTTTTCTTTTACCAATGCATTATCTACTTATACACACACACTTTGTTATTGAGTAATTTTAATTACACACACAAACAAACTATCAGACCTTACCCTCACACACAAGGAAATTTCCTTCGTCAGACTTAAAACGACATGTCTCGACTTAAGTTATGTGTTTGCCACTTCGCTATAGTGTCTAAGGCTTTAATTAAGAATTTTAATTAAGAAATTTCTAAGAATTACTCAGCGCCGGATACAGAGTAGCTATTATAGCCTTCCTCGATAATTAGGCTACAAACAGACGACCTCGTTGGCGCAATGGTTACCATGCCGGACTGCCGAACTGATGGTCCCGGGTTCGATTCCCGGAACCGTCAACATTTGTGTGATGAGCATGTTTGTGGGCTGTGGTCTGGGTGTTATTATATGTATCTATTTATAAAAATGTATACGTAATTATATGTAGTTTATCAGTTGTGTTAGCACCCATAACANTGGTTACCATGCCGGACTGCCGAACTGATGGTCCCGGGTTCGATTCCCGGAACGGTCAACATTTGTGTGATGAGCATGTTTGTTGGCTGTGGTCTGGGTGTTATTATATGTATCTATTTATAAAAATATATACGTAATTAATATGTAGTTTATCAGTTGTGTTAGCACCCATAACACAAGCTAATTAATAGCTTACGATGGGGCTAACCGACCGTGTGTGAAAAGGTGTCCCGATATTATATAAACACTGAAAGATTTTTTCAAATTGGACAGGTATTCCTGAGATTAGAGCGTTAGATTTTGTAGTATATTAGTATAGATTTGTATAAGTAGACGTGTACCATGTATGTAAGCAGGGCCTGATTAACCCTTAGGCTAATTAGGCTGCAGCCTAGGGCGCGAGGATCGGGGGGGCGCGAGGAACCGGGGGCGGCGCGGTGAAATCGTATCTTTGCAAGCACTATAAATCTATAACATGTAACCTACATATTTAAAGTAAACCGAGAAAACCACTATAACTAAATGCGCTGAAACTGTAAGATGATCGATCTGAAAACTTTTATAGGTAGTATGACTATGAACAGTGGCGGCGCTAGGCGTCGGCAACGTCGTCGACCGCCGAAGGCCTCGCGCCTGAGGGGCCTCGCAGAAATACTATCGATCGAGAACCTAGGTGGACCACTTATTAAAATTGTCAAACAATGTTTATTACTTTATGTCGTATTAAATCTACATTTAGTAAGAATCTAAATATCAGAACATTTTTCTGCTGAAAAATTCGCGCTCGTTCTGCTCGCATCCTAAGTCAATTCATTTCATCTATGTATAGTCCGCAATCTATCAAAATGGAATGTGCAACTAAATTCATTATTAATTAACTTTTCTTTCGTGACTTTCATAACTATATTTTTTCGTGACTTTCATAAATGCTTGTAAAGGCCCAAGTGAAATAAACGATTAGACTTTGACTTTAAAAAAAACCGCGCACCCTTTTCTTTCTACCGACTTTTTCCTATGTTTAATCCTCGGTCTGATAAAAATTTTCGCGCTCGCTTCGCTCGCGCATTCATTCATATTACCTACTACTTGTGCTTTACGCCTTCACAAATTAACTAAAACAAATGGCGGCAACTTCAGCTTTACAATATTAATAGATAGTATACATGGTCAAAATAATGCATTTTGGTGAATTGACCTAAAACTGTGAAAAGAAATCGCGCTCACTCCGCTCGCGCCCTTTTCCTTACAATGTTTTCACGTCATCCTGAAAAGAATTTTCGCACTCGCTTCGCTCGCGCAATCATGCTTTTTCCTATGATTTTCTTAATAAAATTTTTATTTTACTACTACTGTATGACCCCCTGGAACAAAAGTTCGATCCGCCCTTGGGCCTCGCGAACTTAGTTTCACCGACGTACACATTTGGTCTAGCGCCGCCACTGACTATGAATCATATTAACTTTTTTACAAACAAAGACAGAGGTAAGTAATATTTGTTGCCGACCGTAACACACATGGTGGGGGCGCGTCCTGATTATTAGCCTAGGGCGGTCAGTACTCTTGATCAGCCGCTGTATGTAAGGATCTTTACAGAACGACTAGTTGCCAGGACTTTTAAGATAACAACAATAAACCCGTCCTATGCTAACTTACTATTTCTGTCTCTTTTTCTAATTTTCTAACATAAAACGTAAAGGTTGTAAGCGNGTAAGGATCTTTACAGAACGACTAGTTGCCAGGACTTTTAAGATAACAACAATAAACCCGTCCTATGCTAACTTACTATTTCTGTCTCTTTTTCTAATTTTCTAACATAAAACGTAAAGGTTGTAAGCGATGTGAAAAAAAGCTTGCTTTTACTAGCTAACGAACGAATCTTCAGTAATTTTGCCCTGCAGAATTTTAGAACACTTTTATGCCCGGGTGGCCCGGGTTTTGTAAAAGAGTGTTAACGACATAGATGTCGCATCGTGCCCTAGCCAAGTTTAGGCAGTCAATGTCTCCTTTATGCCAAGGGAATAAGGTTTAGTTTTGAATAACCCTTGTGGAAACTAGCGAGGCCCTTAGTGCCACAGCATATTCTAAGATAGCCAACGGCATTTCTAGCCTTTTGTTACTTTTTCTATTTCAGTTTTATTCGCAACTGTGAGGAAACTGCTTCGTGGTACACATAAATCTATTACCCTATGTTATTACAAGAGTTGTTTTAACTTAGTATCGATATCGAATTAAGACCTGTTTAGAGTAACACGGTGGGTTTCAGTCAGTAAAAGTCTGACACTCTCTAACTCTGTCACCCGCAGCGGGAGGTCATCTGATGATTTCCCATCGATCAAAAAAATATTCAGAGAAAGAGTAAAGAGAGTAGAGTTAAAACTTTAAACACTGAATTAACCATACATAGGTACCAAAGTCAAAAAGTTTTGTTGTAAGGATTGAATCACGACAGCTTTTTGGCATCATTTCTCTAGTGCGACAAAACAGAGTTATATGCAAATATATTCACTTCTATATACATTCTATTCTAGCCTACAGATATCTTAGGCACAGAGAAGACCCAAGCCTATCTCGTTTGTAGTCAGTATTAAAATTCACGGATGAAGGGGCACTTACTATTCAGTATTCCTTGCTTCTAGGTCAACTGAGCATAGATTGACTATAAGGCAGTTTATTGGATGCTCCAAGTCTTCGAATGCTTGGGTTTTACTGTTTCGGGAAATGTTTGCTTGGCTGCCAGTATTCGTTGCTGTATTTGAGGATAAATAAACTGTTGGGGACACTACCCCTTTGTGTTAGGTTACGATCGATAATGTTAGATAGATGTATTGAATCTAGGACTTGTTTTGGCGTTTTAGGTTTTTATGATAATCAAGTCTGAAAATAACTGTTTACTTTCTAAGGTTGCGACTAGATCCTTTAAACATGAGATGTTACCTGTATGGTGAAAATTGTTGTAATCAATTATTTGGTACCAAAAGTTTAAACCCACAACTAAATTCTGTTTAATTTAATAAAAACAATACAAATAGAATAGCAGGATTCAAGTATCAGTTTTTGAATCGAATATCTAAAATTGAAAAGTCAACGCAAAGTTGGGCAGACAGGGGGACAAATTGGAAGGCAATCTTCCGCGGTTAGTCGCCAAATAAATGGGGCGATCTCATAAATTCGTCTCCAAGTGTCGCGTCATAGATAGCAACCAGGATAAATGGCCGGAATACTGGAATATTGAAAGAAAGAAACCATGATTTAAGTGACAATGGAGATACGTGATTGTAATAACTCTGGCTGAGTGATTGGGGAAAAGATTTATTTGTTCCTAAACGGTTTCAGTAGACGGTAACGGTTTCAATTTACCAGCTCTTGTCTTAGCACCTATCGAGGTGGTTTACGGCCAAATTTTATTGATGTTGGGTATTTGATTTGTGATGATAGCCACAATTAGCGACGGTGACTCAAAAACTGTTTCGTAAAACATTGACTGTAGTACGCATAATTATTTAAATGACAAGGCCGATTGTATTCGAATCAAATAAACAATTCTAAACACCTCTTATAACAGTGTTACAACTATCATAATTACGAACAAACAAGTCGTCGCACAGTGGTCCGGATTTTCAAAAAGGTGGACATAGGATCGAAAATGCATATTTAACT
>NWSH02000437.1:1489013-1523953 GCA_002382865.2 Heliothis virescens | reverse complement strand
AAAATCAAAAAGCATTTATTCAAAGTAGGCTGAAAATCAGCACTTTTTGAAGGTCAAGTTTACAAAAGACAGCCCCAAAAACGCCCGCCCTTCACCACTTCCTATGTGTTTTGGCTGGGAAGAAGAAATGGTGGAACAAACTCCCCAGCAACACAATTCTGTCTGTATGGTTTGAAGAACCAATTGTATACAAATCAATACATGTAGTATACAAAAATTCATGTAGTATAATAAAATATGACGTATTTGACCATGTTGGCTAGCACACACATTCTTACCTTTACTTATTAATCATTACTCAAGCGTCTACAAAAGTGTCAAAAGAATTCTATTGCCTCCATTCTATAAAAAGGTTAAGGTATAGCGCGTGCCCACCTACATGTGCAACGGTTTATTGTAGTCAGAAATCTACATCAACAATGAAAATGGCTAACTAGGACCGCAGTTCACATCCCAAATAAAAAAACAAAAATTATATCAACTACGGGTGAAAGAATAAGTAGTTTTGACTTTATTACTAACAAACATACATCCATCTAAACATTGGGGTTCATATTTTAGTGAGATAATGAAATGCCTTGCTTTATCTGACAATTTCCCTGGCACTGTAAAAAAAGTGCTCCTGAAAAATAAGGATCGTAACAGACATACATTTCACCTTCCGCATTATTATATTACACTCTGGTAGTAAAGATTTATAATTGAGGTCATTCATTCTACATTGTGGGTTAGACTGTTGTTTTAATTATGAGTGAAGGTTGATACAGCAAACAGTAATAAACTGCGTCCTTAAAATACCGGGGCACGCGACCCGCATGCTATTCTGTGTTTATATATTTTTTAATTTGTTGTTTGTTTATGTAACCTAAAAAGTTAAATAACAAAGTTGTGGTAAAAAAGGAAATATTTATTGAAATCTACTTAAGAAGATGAAAAGCAAGCTGACTGATCCTTGTTGTCTGTTGCCTTAACCATTGGTTTGTTAAATAACAACGGTCTTAGAAAGAGTTTCAGTGGTTTATTAAAGTCGGTGACTTAAAAGGCGGTTTTATGGCTATCTCTTCTAAACATCCTGAGGATGGATTGAGATGAGAAAAAAAAAATCCCTGACATTCCCAGGGATTTTATTCAGGAATGAAGAGTTTGACACTCCTTCCTACTCCACCACAGCGACAGGGTCATAATGATGATCTTCCACCGACAAAAAATTTAAGCAGTTATATACTCTGGAATTACTAAACCTTATACCCACTATTCGAAATCGGAAAACCATAGCGGTTGAATCCACCATCAAAATCCAGAGTATTAAAGTGACTCATAGACTATTAGCAGTAATAGTGAGGGTGAACAGGCAGTTAAGGGACTTACCGACTGCGAATCAATACGTTAACTGTAAGGTTTCAGCTTAAAGGTTTATTGGCGACCTTACGTGCGTGCAGGTCGATGACACCTGATTAAAGGTCGGCTTCATGTGTTGGTACCAGTGTTTGTACAAACCTTGGTGGTGCAGATTCCAGAACAAGTGGAAGGCCAACTCAAATGTTGGTGATAGTTTTAGACAATCTTTGTCAACTTCCCAAAATGGAGGAGGTTCTCAATTCGACCGCGTATATATATTTCTTATGTGTGTTCGTGAATATCTTCGTCGTTTATGGAATGATTTTGATAAAACTTTGTTATATGAAAGGGTATTCTGTCGAGGTGATCCCCTTGCTACATCTTCAGGATCTGATGATGGAAACCGGAAAAGCCGAGGGTTAAATAAAATCATATTTGAAGAGTGAGATAAAAAACGTTTTTAACATACACGTTGGGTGTAGATTGTTGGGTTAAAAGTTGGAGCCAAGAGTAGGACCAAAGTTTGTCTAGATGTTTGTTAGGCTGTTTGTTTAAAGAGAACTTAAGTAGATTAATGTTTTCATTTTGTAGAAATGCGTAGATTTGATGTTTGCCTTTATAAAATGAGCAATTTGGATATATACTTAAAGACTTTTGTAATGACAAAGAGAGAAGATATTTAATTTACTTTAACAAAATAAAGCTAGCCATAAATAAGTTTTAGAATTGCCTAGTTTTGATGTCAAAATTGGGATTTAACTTGACCTTTAATCCTTTGAAAGACGTCAAATCACGAAGTTCTCTTTGATATTTAAAGGTTATTTTTAGTATTTAAGGTAATTTGACGGTTACTCAGTCTATACTTAATTCAGTACTTGTCTGCGCCTTTCTTATATCTTATACAGTATTCTGGCAATATGTTTTTACTTTGTACTTTACCGTCATTACTTTGTCACTATGTTATTATCCTCTGTTTAGGCTTATCGACAAGTTATTAGTAATTTCTCATAGTGACTACCAATATGCTATACTAGATCCCGATAGCCGTTTAACCCGCCTCCTATCGAAACCTGGATACAGTGGCGTGAAGTGGCTCGCTTATGACTTTTATCAATAAACGTGCTATCTACTAACACTGAAAGAAATTTACATATCGGACCAGTAGTTCCTAAGGTTAGCGCGTTCAAATATATATAAGTATAGATGAAGCTTTCCACAAACAAAATTCCGAAGCTACTGCATCAACCATTGCTGATTGGTTGATGGGGTCCGTTGCAATCAAAACTACAATATCTTTGTCGGGCGTGCTAATTAGTCTACGTACAAATATGTGTGTGTGTGCTCTCTGCCTATGTAACTCGTGTAGGTTACATTCGATCGTGTTTTGTTACATGTAATAATACAGCGACGTCAGCGTTTTTATTGTAGTGATATCGATTAGTTGTAGCTAGCGTCAATTTNTTCATATTTTAGTGAGATAATGAAATGCCTTGCTTTATCTGACAATTTCCCTGGCACTGTAAAAAAAGTGCTCCTGAAAAATAAGGATCGTAACAGACATACATTTCACCTTCCGCATTATTATATTACACTCTGGTAGTAAAGATTTATAATTGAGGTCATTCATTCTACATTGTGGGTTAGACTGTTGTTTTAATTATGAGTGAAGGTTGATACAGCAAACAGTAATAAACTGCGTCCTTAAAATACCGGGGCACGCGACCCGCATGCTATTCTGTGTTTATATATTTTTTAATTTGTTGTTTGTTTATGTAACCTAAAAAGTTAAATAACAAAGTTGTGGTAAAAAAGGAAATATTTATTGAAATCTACTTAAGAAGATGAAAAGCAAGCTGACTGATCCTTGTTGTCTGTTGCCTTAACCATTGGTTTGTTAAATAACAACGGTCTTAGAAAGAGTTTCAGTGGTTTATTAAAGTCGGTGACTTAAAAGGCGGTTTTATGGCTATCTCTTCTAAACATCCTGAGGATGGATTGAGATGAGAAAAAAAAAATCCCTGACATTCCCAGGGATTTTATTCAGGAATGAAGAGTTTGACACTCCTTCCTACTCCACCACAGCGACAGGGTCATAATGATGATCTTCCACCGACAAAAAATTTAAGCAGTTATATACTCTGGAATTACTAAACCTTATACCCACTATTCGAAATCGGAAAACCATAGCGGTTGAATCCACCATCAAAATCCAGAGTATTAAAGTGACTCATAGACTATTAGCAGTAATAGTGAGGGTGAACAGGCAGTTAAGGGACTTACCGACTGCGAATCAATACGTTAACTGTAAGGTTTCAGCTTAAAGGTTTATTGGCGACCTTACGTGCGTGCAGGTCGATGACACCTGATTAAAGGTCGGCTTCATGTGTTGGTACCAGTGTTTGTACAAACCTTGGTGGTGCAGATTCCAGAACAAGTGGAAGGCCAACTCAAATGTTGGTGATAGTTTTAGACAATCTTTGTCAACTTCCCAAAATGGAGGAGGTTCTCAATTCGACCGCGTATATATATTTCTTATGTGTGTTCGTGAATATCTTCGTCGTTTATGGAATGATTTTGATAAAACTTTGTTATATGAAAGGGTATTCTGTCGAGGTGATCCCCTTGCTACATCTTCAGGATCTGATGATGGAAACCGGAAAAGCCGAGGGTTAAATAAAATCATATTTGAAGAGTGAGATAAAAAACGTTTTTAACATACACGTTGGGTGTAGATTGTTGGGTTAAAAGTTGGAGCCAAGAGTAGGACCAAAGTTTGTCTAGATGTTTGTTAGGCTGTTTGTTTAAAGAGAACTTAAGTAGATTAATGTTTTCATTTTGTAGAAATGCGTAGATTTGATGTTTGCCTTTATAAAATGAGCAATTTGGATATATACTTAAAGACTTTTGTAATGACAAAGAGAGAAGATATTTAATTTACTTTAACAAAATAAAGCTAGCCATAAATAAGTTTTAGAATTGCCTAGTTTTGATGTCAAAATTGGGATTTAACTTGACCTTTAATCCTTTGAAAGACGTCAAATCACGAAGTTCTCTTTGATATTTAAAGGTTATTTTTAGTATTTAAGGTAATTTGACGGTTACTCAGTCTATACTTAATTCAGTACTTGTCTGCGCCTTTCTTATATCTTATACAGTATTCTGGCAATATGTTTTTACTTTGTACTTTACCGTCATTACTTTGTCACTATGTTATTATCCTCTGTTTAGGCTTATCGACAAGTTATTAGTAATTTCTCATAGTGACTACCAATATGCTATACTAGATCCCGATAGCCGTTTAACCCGCCTCCTATCGAAACCTGGATACAGTGGCGTGAAGTGGCTCGCTTATGACTTTTATCAATAAACGTGCTATCTACTAACACTGAAAGAAATTTACATATCGGACCAGTAGTTCCTAAGGTTAGCGCGTTCAAATATATATAAGTATAGATGAAGCTTTCCACAAACAAAATTCCGAAGCTACTGCATCAACCATTGCTGATTGGTTGATGGGGTCCGTTGCAATCAAAACTACAATATCTTTGTCGGGCGTGCTAATTAGTCTACGTACAAATATGTGTGTGTGTGCTCTCTGCCTATGTAACTCGTGTAGGTTACATTCGATCGTGTTTTGTTACATGTAATAATACAGCGACGTCAGCGTTTTTATTGTAGTGATATCGATTAGTTGTAGCTAGCGTCAATTTACACCGAGACGCGACGCGACGCGACGCTGCACGCAGATTTTACATAGAGCGACTCAAAATATACTTTATTCACTACACGAAACGATACACATTTGATTGTGAGAATTCAGATACGTTGCGCTGCACCTCGAGACGTCTCGCGACGCCGCGAGGCGTCGCGCGGCGCCGCGCGGCCTCGCGCTACATCAAAGCCGCGTCGCGTCGCGTCTCGTCTCGGTGTGAATTGACCCTTAGGATTAAAATAGCGCTTTCACACTAGTGGATTTTTCGAGTGAAACGTACAAGCGATGTCGCGCGAGGACAAGCGACAGCAAACAAAAAACAACCACAGATTCAAAAAAGAGCGACAGTTTATTTGTCTCATTTCACGTGAAAGAACACCGTTCAGAAAGTCCACTACTGAGAAAACGCTGTTAAACTTAGTATCTCATCATAACCCTCGCACACCTCCAATGCCCACTATTTCCTAAAATGGCTTCTGTTTAGCGACAAGCGCTATGTTCCAAATATCTTCATAAAACTTCATAAAATAATATGTACTATAAAGTTATGTCTACTGCAGCACCATTGTTTATCAACGGCATACTGAAGCATTTTATAAACTTGGACTACATACTCTACAACTTCTCGGACTACAAACTCGTAATATTTAATATTACCAGTTGCTAGTAAAAGTTTTTAGTCCAACGATGCAACCACATCAAAATTCTAGCATGTTTTACGATATTACTGTTATGTGTTCACTTTATGTTAAGCTTCTGTCGGCGGTTTCACTCGCTTAGGTGGCAACTACTCCGCGCACTTAGTTAAAAAGTAAAAAGCCTTCCTCGATAAAGGGGCTATCTAACACTGAAAGATTCTTTCAAATTGTACCTGATATTGGCGCGTTCAAGTAAACGAAATTTTCAGCTTTATAATATTAAGCGTGCATTAAGTTGGGTACAAGTCATAGGTACCGTATTAATTTGTAGTTTCACATATTAAGGTTTCTATAAATAATAAGTAGTACAACTTCGACTTGTTCAATTATAATCTATCGGTATTCCTAACGTGTATAAGTAAACACTTCCAAAAATTCTACCCGTAAGGTCCAGTCATTCCGGCCTATCTTCGAAAACCAACAAACGTGTCCATTTTAAGCAATTTAACGCCACCAAATAACCTTTCACCCCTCGTCACATGTTTGTGTTTTATTATTATTCCAGAGGGCTTCAGAGTTTAATTTTCCCTTCCATAAATATATACAAATATATCCTAGTACAACATAATTCTGGCCGTCAATGACGAACATCATTAATCACAGTGTTGCCATCATTCATCACGCCAGACTTTAGTATTTACATATTTTGTGTTCTGGCAACATTTTTTTAAAGTTCAGCTTTTTTTATTAAAGTGTAGTGATGTGACAGTTTTCGTGTTAACACTGTGGTCATGTGGCCAGCAATTTGTCTCCCGCTTTTGTTGGTTTTATTTTGTGTTGCTGTGCTTAATGTGTCGTTTCGAACGCAAAAGTGGCGTGAAGGGCTGTAACGGTTTTATATCAAGGTTATTCAATCGAAGTCCTGTTGAAAATAATTAATGAACTTATCGTATGGGCAAATAACCATAATATGTGTGGTTTATATGATATTCAACCAGGAACTTATTTCCTGCTTTGATCCAATCGACCCGTGTAGCTATTATTAACCCAAAACTCTTCCACAACAATAACATACGACGTCCAATAATAAGTTCTTCATTAACGCCTTTATTAAGAAGATTAACATCACACCCCTGTTAATAAATACGAAAATACACATTTTCCTTACCTTACGAAACGAGATCTTAGACTTAATATAATATATCGACATGTCAGTATCGTAAGTTGGAATATCGATATTATTAATCGAGATAGATTTAGAGATATCTAATATCGGATAGATGTTGAACAATGTGGTATCTGGTAATATCGATTCTGAAGTTTTGAAGTTGGTGAAGTTACCTTATTGACTGTTTCATGTAAACTTGGAGTAGTTATGAGTTTGTAAGTCTGCGTATGAGCTGCCTTGAAGCTTGTGAACCGTAGTAGGAGTCCTAGGTGTGTTCCCTCGTAGTGCTTAGGGTAACGTAAATCGATCGCCACTCTTGGGGGCTATTTATGTTTACCTGACTTTTTTCCTTTAACTTTAATAAGCAAGAAAACAAGCCCTAGTGTCAGAGTTTTTTCTTAAATTCACCTGACGGCTTCTGACGTAGAATTGTACCGATGACTACAGCTGCTGTATAGCAATAGAGGTCGCTTTACACCCTCTCAGGCAAGGGGGTCTAACACCGCCAACTTCTAGACTCCGAGCAGCTTAGTGAAACTTTATAAAATCCGCAAAACGATTTCGGGCCGACCTAGGAGTAAAACCCGGGACTCAGGACCTGCCGGTAACTATATATTCAAGGTCAGTCTACTACCATAACTTACGGAGTTAGTAAGACTAGCCGACTGTAAAGAAAACTTTCTAAATTATTTCCTTTCTACCATAGAAGGAAATCTTGGAATAGAATGAAGTATGTAACCGTCCGCAGATAACAAGAGGCAAGTGGAATAGAAAATGTCGGAAATAGACTATTACTGCGTTCCATGCGAATGCACTTATCTTACAGTTCAACTTTTATTATTGGGAGCGTAGATTTATTTTATGAATATTCTTTGTGCAACTGATATGTTCAACTACAAGTATAAGGGTAAATGTATTGTTCATAATGGGCGGTATTGGAAACCACTGAACTAGTTTAAAAATAATGTGTGAATATAGTGATGCTACGGGTGGATGTTAGGGAATAAATCATACTTTAAAGAAATTGTAGTATAACAATATGAAACCACCTCGTTGGTCTAGTGGTCGGATAGCGCGGCTGCCGTTCACGGGTCTCGGGTTCGATACCTGGGTCAGGCCGAATTCGCTTTGTGGGCTTTAGAAACTTTCTCAAACCAGCCTGGAGTTTGGAATTTGGCGGTGTTATATCTCCGTGCCTGGGAGGGCACGTAAAGCTAGCGTCCTCGATTGCTACTTAGTAGCAGTCACAGTTATAATTCCACGCCGGAGGCGATCAGGCGGATTTGAGGAAACTCTGACACTAGGGCTTGTTAGGTGATTAATCCTGCAGTCCACTCGATAAGAAGAATAAGTATGTGAAGGCAAAACAAATTAGGAAGAAAAAGAAAAAAACTTACTAAAGTTCAAATCTCAATACTAACTTACAAAATATACATATAATAGAATAAAACCCATAGGTTTATCAATCAGAAATCCTGCTTATAACCATGATAAGTCACGTGTGTATAAGGTCACGACAAACTGAAATAGGGTCTGATTGGAACAAAATTCCAATACCTTACGGTCCAAAGGCTTTGTTGTATTAGATATCGAGATATAGATACGGGTATATGTCGATATGATAATTGAAATTATGAGGATATCGATTCTGATATTTATTTAGGTGTTGGGTTAAGGGTCACGCTTGCTCAGGTTTCATGAGGTTGGGTCATTGGGTCAAAATGTTATTGGGATTTTAGTGGAATTTATTATCGCTGGATTGTAGTTTGGTTATCGAGTTAACCCGTATTATTTGATTAAGTTACGAGTGGTTTGCAGAAGGGATAACCTTTAAACTTTATTATTTTTTTAAGTTTATTTACGGCCATGTTTATAAGTTGACACACAAGTTGCAATATACTATTTTACATTTTCTTGAACTGTATAGTTCCTTTAAGACGCGGGTGAACCGCGTGAACTTTCCGCGTTACGACAGAAAGCAACTTACATTCTTTATAAGATTACTAGCTTCTGTCAGTGGCTTCACCCGCGTCCCATGGGAACCCGGATAAAAAATACCAGTAGTTCTTGAGATTTGCGCGTTCAAACAAACTCTTCAGCTTTATAATATTAGTATAGATAAACTCTCGGTTCACCAATTTTCTTTTAAATCAGGCTGGCAGATAGACGATGTACCAAAAAATTTAAGTCAAATGTTTTCAAATAGATCTTTGAAGGCTCTCATGACTCCTCACATTAGTTGTTTTGTTCTCACTCCAAAAAGGAGAACCTATCTATAAAATGTAGTATCAATCGTTGAGAAAGTGACGGTGACGAACAAACAATAGTTGATTTATGTGTGACAGAGGCAAGTCGCACGTGCCCAGCTCAGTGAGTATGGGCAAATCCCCCAGCTTGGAGGAGGCGTTTGTCCAGTAGTGGACGACGAGAGGTGAGACGAGAACCACAGTTCATGTTCATGCAGTGTTTATAGCGAACATTACAATTGAAAACTATAATTTATACGCAATAAACTAACCATATAACGAGTACAATAGGAAAACTGTAGGGGATGTGGATTTAATGTAAGTATTTGATTTACCATTTGAAGGAAAGGTGAAAAAAAAGAAGATAAAAATTCTTAACAAATTATTTTACAGACTTTTTATCATCCCATTGCGAGGCTTATGCCTCCTCTCACACAGCGAAGGATTGAGCTTTAATCACCACGCTTGCTCAATGCAGCTTGGTGATTTCAGACTTTATAGTCCAGGTTTCCTAGGGATGTTTTCTTTCACCTTTAATCTGTAATTGGTATGCAAGATACAGTTAAACGTACGACAAACTTAGAAATGTTGCATTAGTTGAATCGAACCCATACACTCATTCTTAAGAATTCATTCGCTCATTTATTACCAACTAGGCCACCAAGATATTCCCTCATATACACTACACTGTATTAAAAATATAAGTGTTATAATTTCTTATATGCTTCAAAAATAAATTTACTGTTGTAATGAGTTATATTCCAGTCTCAAGTAATAAATAAACAGTACCTACCTATAGCAACTTGTGACCTCAAGCTTGTAAACACTTCTATGAATTTCACAGAAGTAGATAGATAGAGAATATTGAACGGTGAAAGGTCAACTGAAATGTTGCTCAGTCTAAATACAAATATTGAAATAAGGTAAGTCTGGAATCTATTTTAGGAGTGATTTGTTTCATTTTATATTATTTGAAAATATATTTCAGCATGACAGCTGAAGAGTTAGTTTGAATGCACTAATCGCAGTAACCACTGGTCGGTTTTTAAAAAATCTTTCAGTGTTACATAGCTCATCTATAAGGGAAGGCTATAGACTACGTTTTGTTTGTTTGCGCGAAATATCTCCCACTGGACGCGGGTGAAACCATTAAGGAAAGCAAATATAGACGTATTAAGATTTTTTACTGAAATAATGAAATCAAAACTAAATTACTCATGACTGATTTAGAATAGCTATATTAAAGGTATACAAAAGACGCCACATTGCTCACATTTGCGACTCAACCTAACGACATATAAATGAGAATATATCCGTGGGCGCAGTTACAGGCCAGATTATTATACCCTATTCAAATACCAACCCCCACGGCAAGTTTATGTAGTTACAAATCTAATAACTATTTTCCCAATGACCCTTTTCGAATGGAGTATTTTCTATAGAAATCAGGACAGCCTATTATAGAGGTTTTCGCAATTGTTAATGCTATATACTTACCTACAAAATTCTGGGTGTAGTTGGTAAATCTGTGGGTTTACTAAACGGTTGGGAGATTAGGTCGGCTTTTTTGGGGCGTAATAGATACATCATTACTATTTCTTAGGCTTTTTGTAGTGGACTAATGTGTGTATTATTATCGTTTAAGTATAGTCGCGATCTTTTATTTTGCTTTCGTTTGGCCAAATTGCTTTATGTACTTAGAATACCAATACTAAGATTTTGCTTTATAATCATCAGGTTATTTGCCAATTAGGTTATGTTCCCTTTCAATGAACAATTAGGGTTGGTCCTGAACTTGAAGCGTTTAACTTGTGAGACCAGCCGAGACTACAAAATTCTTTTATTTTCTTAGATCAAATGATCAGACTACTAAACATCGTTCCAAGTGCACTTCAGCGATCAAACAATATTGAAGCTCTAAGAATTTTGTGAAATCCTAACGCCTTTGACGAGCGTCTTTTGAAGAAAAACTTTTAGCTTCTGAGTAGTCCATTCGAACGTGATTCAAACCATTGAAAGTACTTTTGCGACCTCTGTATTGAATCTGGCGCCCTAGTACTTTCGATAAACTGCAAGTTTATTATTTTCTTAATACTGAAGCAAAGTTGTTATGTATTTATTTATTTTGTGTTAATTTATTGTCATCATTATAATATACAAAACAACTTAAATAAAATTAATATTACGANACGTGCCCAGCTCAGTGAGTATGGGCAAATCCCCCAGCTTGGAGGAGGCGTTTGTCCAGTAGTGGACGACGAGAGGTGAGACGAGAACCACAGTTCATGTTCATGCAGTGTTTATAGCGAACATTACAATTGAAAACTATAATTTATACGCAATAAACTAACCATATAACGAGTACAATAGGAAAACTGTAGGGGATGTGGATTTAATGTAAGTATTTGATTTACCATTTGAAGGAAAGGTGAAAAAAAAGAAGATAAAAATTCTTAACAAATTATTTTACAGACTTTTTATCATCCCATTGCGAGGCTTATGCCTCCTCTCACACAGCGAAGGATTGAGCTTTAATCACCACGCTTGCTCAATGCAGCTTGGTGATTTCAGACTTTATAGTCCAGGTTTCCTAGGGATGTTTTCTTTCACCTTTAATCTGTAATTGGTATGCAAGATACAGTTAAACGTACGACAAACTTAGAAATGTTGCATTAGTTGAATCGAACCCATACACTCATTCTTAAGAATTCATTCGCTCATTTATTACCAACTAGGCCACCAAGATATTCCCTCATATACACTACACTGTATTAAAAATATAAGTGTTATAATTTCTTATATGCTTCAAAAATAAATTTACTGTTGTAATGAGTTATATTCCAGTCTCAAGTAATAAATAAACAGTACCTACCTATAGCAACTTGTGACCTCAAGCTTGTAAACACTTCTATGAATTTCACAGAAGTAGATAGATAGAGAATATTGAACGGTGAAAGGTCAACTGAAATGTTGCTCAGTCTAAATACAAATATTGAAATAAGGTAAGTCTGGAATCTATTTTAGGAGTGATTTGTTTCATTTTATATTATTTGAAAATATATTTCAGCATGACAGCTGAAGAGTTAGTTTGAATGCACTAATCGCAGTAACCACTGGTCGGTTTTTAAAAAATCTTTCAGTGTTACATAGCTCATCTATAAGGGAAGGCTATAGACTACGTTTTGTTTGTTTGCGCGAAATATCTCCCACTGGACGCGGGTGAAACCATTAAGGAAAGCAAATATAGACGTATTAAGATTTTTTACTGAAATAATGAAATCAAAACTAAATTACTCATGACTGATTTAGAATAGCTATATTAAAGGTATACAAAAGACGCCACATTGCTCACATTTGCGACTCAACCTAACGACATATAAATGAGAATATATCCGTGGGCGCAGTTACAGGCCAGATTATTATACCCTATTCAAATACCAACCCCCACGGCAAGTTTATGTAGTTACAAATCTAATAACTATTTTCCCAATGACCCTTTTCGAATGGAGTATTTTCTATAGAAATCAGGACAGCCTATTATAGAGGTTTTCGCAATTGTTAATGCTATATACTTACCTACAAAATTCTGGGTGTAGTTGGTAAATCTGTGGGTTTACTAAACGGTTGGGAGATTAGGTCGGCTTTTTTGGGGCGTAATAGATACATCATTACTATTTCTTAGGCTTTTTGTAGTGGACTAATGTGTGTATTATTATCGTTTAAGTATAGTCGCGATCTTTTATTTTGCTTTCGTTTGGCCAAATTGCTTTATGTACTTAGAATACCAATACTAAGATTTTGCTTTATAATCATCAGGTTATTTGCCAATTAGGTTATGTTCCCTTTCAATGAACAATTAGGGTTGGTCCTGAACTTGAAGCGTTTAACTTGTGAGACCAGCCGAGACTACAAAATTCTTTTATTTTCTTAGATCAAATGATCAGACTACTAAACATCGTTCCAAGTGCACTTCAGCGATCAAACAATATTGAAGCTCTAAGAATTTTGTGAAATCCTAACGCCTTTGACGAGCGTCTTTTGAAGAAAAACTTTTAGCTTCTGAGTAGTCCATTCGAACGTGATTCAAACCATTGAAAGTACTTTTGCGACCTCTGTATTGAATCTGGCGCCCTAGTACTTTCGATAAACTGCAAGTTTATTATTTTCTTAATACTGAAGCAAAGTTGTTATGTATTTATTTATTTTGTGTTAATTTATTGTCATCATTATAATATACAAAACAACTTAAATAAAATTAATATTACGAATCAAAAAACTCATCCGCATCGCTGTCAGCGGGAATCGTGCCCAAAAGGCTGGCCGCATTGCCACGCTGAATGGCAATGCTAATTCTTTGACCGAAGTATAGGCCAGCCCTTTGGTCACGAGTAGACTCCACTAAACGCTTGCAAATATCTCGGAAAAGTCTGTTTTGTATATTATAATTTTAATTTAGTAATTTAAGTTTGTAAATACATTGAATAAATTGTCATCATACTCTTATATCAATTTGTAATAACTATTTGAAACGGAATGGCAGATAATTAATTTATATTCAAATGGTCCGAGAAACATCGAAAACGGCCAGCTTGCTAATCAAATTAATTAATTGACTGTTATTGAAAGGGAAACTCGTTAACTTGTTCGTAGCTTTATTAAAATCAATGTTATCCAAAGGTTGTTTATTTAAAACTCCGCATCAAAATGGTACACACAGTCCATTGATTTTGAAATTGTTAGAAGCAACGAAACGTAAAGTGTAGTTTTTATTACAGGAGTAAGCCTATAACTTCCACACATGATGAAGGTTTTTAATTCAGCAAGTAAAAAAAATATTTCTAGCATACAAAACTAAAATCCTGTTTACCTAAATGCATCACATCAAACTGAACATACCCAACTCTCATAATGATCGTATGCAGCCTAATAGCAATAGCCAGTTTATCAGATCCTCATTCATCTGGCAGCCTGGTAGCCTGGCAGACAGACAGGCAATCGCGACCAGACCTCTAACTAATATATTCGTGCCACGAACATTATGTTTGTGGCACATTGAATTAATTCACCATTCCGTTCAGCCTGTGGGAGGCCTGAAGTTACTGAGTTACACCGAAACGGATTAAAATTATTACGAATATTTATGAAGATAAATTCATGTGTATAATATGGCTGTTAAATATTTTAAAAGGATGACTACAGGATTTGGTACTTTATTGTTCGCCCTGAAAATTCGATCGTAATTTTTTGTAAAGCAGAATGTTAAATCGCAATTTTAATTGCCATTTATGCCTTAAAAACATATAGTCTTTTAGCTCAAAGTCTATTGCTAACATTATCAACAATTGCAAAAATAATATAGTTACCAGGTCGATATTTTAATTAGAAATAGGATAGGTAATCATTCCCTTTTGATTCCTACGTAATTTTTTGATAGGTAAATATAACCACAGCACATTGACCATAGCATGGCACAAACCCAGTTTTTGGTTACTTTTCCATAGAAACCCGACACTAAGCCGAAGCCATTTCGCAATACATGCAGAACCCAATGTCCCTGTTCCCAGTGATACCGCCCGTATACGGTGAGCGAAAATAACCAAACTTTTGCCCGTAACTCGGTACGGCAACTTTTCAAACTTCCTTTTGATAAATGGGATTTTTCGTATTTATCTTATCCTGTTTTTCATTCTATTAATGTTTGTTTTAAAACAGCCTTTTGTAGTGGAATATATTAGATACTGTTCTTGTTGCTAATTGGTTTTGGATCACCTTTGATCTGATAAAATCACATGAATGAACATGGCAAGAGGGTTACCCATCAATGGACTGACCGCACCAAGCGGCTGTTACCTACCCAGGAGGTTCTCAAGAGAGGGAAGCAAGTACAACAAGTAGTTTGGAATATTATACTAAATAGCCTTTTAATTGCTTACTTAGTCTGCAAAAACTACGTAGAAGGACAAAGTTACTTTTACATGAACAATATTAGGTGGACTGGATTAGCTCACATTCAACTCCTACCGATTCTCTCCGTAAGCTACAGGAAAACTTCGTGCCAAAAAATATGTGTTACAAGAAAAACCAATCCAATCCAATATATTACGACATCGATCCACATTTATTTACTGAGTCCTTTCTCCACTATTAAAACCATTAAACAATAGCGGTACCATATATTTCATTCATCTTGAAAAAGATAGATTTCAATATTCAGCTGTAGGTAGTGTTGAACCGCGAGAATCTAATCACATTTGTGGTTTTATTTTACAAACCAAAGGCTTTTACATCATTTTGGATTCGTGAGAATATGGTGAATGATACTCGGGGTTAGTTTGGTTTTTTATTACGATTGCTTTACGATGTTTAAGGGATGAGTTTTATTGATGTGCAAGCAATGGAGATACCTACCTACCTACTTGTATATCGGCATTTAAATGATGCTCAACCCTGAACGCACCTCTCGAGTTAGGTAAATCCTTAGAGGATACATAATTATAGATGTTTACTCTAAGGATAAATAAATCTAACGTTTTAAGATTTTTGAATAAGGCTACTACTATCTACTACTAAGTACACACACACACAATACACGTTAAGTAAGTGACTTTATTATAAACATCGTAAAAATCCATATCTATCAGCGTAGATCATAAAAATGTCAGCAAAATAAAAGACCAGTCCAGTAATCCAGAAACATTAAAATATATTTATTGTCACATGGTCACAAGTAATCCGATTTCAGGAGAATCAGAGGGATTTATAACATTTTCCAGTTTCCACGAGTCGGTCAAAAGTACCAGGCTACTAGGAGCGCATAAGTCAGGTGGCTATCTCTTATGTAACTAATGCGGTGGCCGGCTGTGGTGACGTCACGGGGTAACGAACCGCTTCGAGATAATAACCTACTTACGGCCAGTATGTCGAGTGGATTTCTAGTTATATAATAACTACTAGGAAGGTATAAACGTACAGGAGGTTCGGATTAACTCTGACCGATTTTCCACGGGAGGTAATTCCGTACTGAATACTGAATACCACTCGATATAAACAATGATCCCGATTTCACAATACCATAATTAACATACTAATTAGTATTGTACGACAATGGTATGCTAATTAGCCAAGTATTATACTTTGGAGTATGCGTGTGTAATGTCATTATCCCATTGTAGGATATAAATGCAGGTTATTGGCCCTATTTGATACGTCACTGTTATAGATAATTGTCCTGTATAGTCCAATCAACTTACATAAAGGTACCAAACCAATTGAGATAAAATTTGGTATGGATAAAGGTGGTACATGGAATTTGTATGCAAAGAAAGAAGGCTGGAGAAAAAAGGCTGGAAAATCTATTTGTACATTTTGTAGGAAACAAAATCCTGATTAGCTGTTTAATTTTTCAAAAACGCATTAACAAATGTTGTGTTAAACTTATTTATCTCTCTATCAATACAACTTCGGCTTTCAGCTCAGCTTTTCAGCTTCCAACAAAAAAAAGAAACAGTTTTTCTTTTAATTTGAGCTTGTTTTTTCCAGTGCAGTGGTTTGAATTCCAGTAGTATTGAACTATTGTGGCTTCGGTTCATTCCGTGCGTGGCTTTGTGTGCCGAGCTGGTTTCCGAACGAAGAATGCGCGTTTATTAAAGTTTTGCGACCACTTTGCGACTCACTAGTCTATGGCTTGTCTATTGTTGGGTAAACAAAGTAAGTCCTGGGTAGATGAGACATGTGATGGATAGGATCGCTTTGTTGTATATTCTCCTGGTAGTACGCAGGATTTTTTACTGTAGCTTCCTTTTAAATGCTGGCTGATTAGTTTGTTGCATGGTCGGTGTTCATTGGGGGAGGGCTTACGTTCAGTAGTGGAGCGCATCATCATCATCTTCCTGGCCTTATCCCAATTTATATGGGGTCGCCACAGCATGTTTTCTTCTTCCATACTCTTCTACCGCCATCTTACAAGTGACATTCTTCCTAACCATTTCGACTTTTATATCCATCCAATCCATCCATCGTTTTTTTGAAAGCGGTATATGTTGATGTACGGTGGAGAAAGATAAGAGAACCTGACGTAGAAAATGCAGCATGTTATTCTATAGTCACAATATTTGTTAATGAATAAAATTTGACCAATTACGTCGTGTTAAGTGGAACAATCTTGCCCAATGCTTTTCTAGAAATAAATACCAGGTTGTAACGCTTTACGACCAAACATGATCTGAACCTTTTTGCAAGTGCTATACATTTTATCGTTGTATGCAACGTGACGATAATGATACATCAATTATCTTGTTCGAAAAAAATCTCCCAAAAGTTTGTCGCCCGTCCAGTCCTTTGTAAGTGACACTACCTGTGTACTTCTGCGCGCCTGGTACAAAAGGGAGCTGGGGTGCAGTTTAAATAATACCTCTCGCTGACCGAGGGGAAGGGCGACCGAATCACCCCTATGGAAATATTGTTAAAATGTTAGGAAAAAGATCTTTTTACAAATGCATTCATTTTTTATTTCGTTATCCTGGTCCAATTAGAACAGGATGTTAGACAGTATATATTTGAACTATGGTACATCATTGCAGCATATTGCAATAAAATGATTGATTAGTTAGTCGTCACTTTATTAAGCCCATAAAAATTATTTTCAAGAATAATCTGTTCTCTGTATGTATTTGTTAATTAGAAATCAAGTTTATGTAAAATAAATTATTTTCAAAAGTGTATTTTGTGACTTAAAAATATTAGCGCTAAAAATGTAAACCTTTAATTAATAATAATGCTACAGAGTATCAGCAAAACTCAGGTCCAAGAAATAATTCGCTGGCACTCCTCCAGTTTGCCCATAACTTATAATTGCAGAAAACGCTACACATTTCAACCACGGTTATAACTTACAGCAGAGAATGTCACAAATACATAATAACGATCGACCAAAAGAGGTTCCCAAGTCCCAACCTCTTATTAACAAGAGTTCAAGAGGGAATTAAGATTCCGAATAAATCTTCAGCACATTTTAATAAACCCGGATTTTGGGAAATCCCCAAAATTGCTGTCGAAACGTTATTTTAAGAGGCAAGCATTTTTAATGGAAAGAGATTTATTAAAACGTACCTTCGGAAAAAGGTTAATAGATTTTGTTCACACCTGTACTGAAATAAAGGCTCTTTTCTCTCAAAGGGAGGTATGTAGGGGGGCGTTAGTAGAATCTCCACGCCGCCGTATCGACGTCTAATCGAATTTACGATAACAACGTCATGTAAACATACACCTCTTACAAACTTCAGCCAAACGGCTAATTAGGGTAGCGCGACCCCCGTTTTACTTATTTACTTTATTTTCTGGACTTTTCGTGAAACTAAGTCGGTATTGCGGTAGCTTATGTTGGCACGACATGTGTTTATGAGCAAAAGTTGTGTTGTGTGAACGGGGCCTTATGCGGGCGCGTAGGTGTGTAGAAATACGCCTAAAATTGGTGAATTGTATTTTGTTATGACGCTGTGCCTCGGGGTTCAGAAAGTGATACATATAACATTGATTTGTTTGTGTAAACGTACGTGGGTGTGGTATATGGCGGGAATTTACAAGGGATAGATCAGAAGTTATCCACCTAACTAACATAGCAACATTTTAGGCAAAATAAAGCAAAACCTTACAGAAAAACAATTCATAAAACCAACCACACAAAGCATAAAATTAAACAACCACTTAAAAAGTCATGTGTTTAATACCGAACAAGGGCTATTGAAAATTATTCAGGAGTCAAAGCAAGTTTCATACATATGTATACATATACATACATACAAGGGCACATGCACTCACAAATTGCAACTGAAATTTTAATCTTGTTAGTACATTTTTAGTTCTTATTCCTATAGCGTAAATTCTGGAAGCCTCGCCAAAATGAATGGTTGGCTAGCCGGTTGAAAAGTGGAATTTAAACGAAATACGTACCTAGTTACTGTTTATTTAATGGTTTCTCGAAAATCTTTATTCCTGAACAAAGCTTTCTGAATTAATATTTTTTTTTGTAAAAAAAAATTGGTTTGGAAATCTCGTTCAGTTTGGGATAAAATATCTTAATATTTAAGTTTTTGTTTCCGTATAATATTTATTATTTTTACAGTTTATATGTAAGACTAGCTATTTCCCAGCGATTTTGCCCGTGTTCCAAGGAACGTCTAACCTTAGGTACCCGGATAAATGTAACATGTGTTACTCGGGAATAATGTAGCTTTCAAACAGTAAATAAAAAATCACGAATTATTCAAATCGGATCAGTGGTTTCGGAGTATGTTGGGTACAAACAAACAAGAAAACGTTTCCTCTTTATTATATTAGTATACATAGATTTCTTAAATAATACATGTTTGTAGAATACCTCACTTTTTTGTCTAGTGTTGACACACTGCGGAATTTAATATTCTGTCTATCTCTAGATTTGCTTACTTGAGATAGGAATTTGACATTACTTATATGGGGCTAACGTCAAATTTCTATCTCTAGTAAGCAAATCCAGAGATAGACAGGTTATTGGGAATGGCCGTTAATGTAATGTTATTTCAGCTACGCTTATTAGTGTTCACATAAAACTTATATTTGGATGAAAAATGCCATAAAATAACTTACGAATATGTATCTAAACAATAAAATACATTTGAGTAAGCATGAAATATTTGTTCAGCTGTAAAAAAATAAATTGTTATTGCCGATCGCCGATTCATCAGTGTTTGGTGAACAAATAGAGTGTGTCATGTTTGTTGTTTTAGTTTATTCGTTTATTTGTTTAACAACTATGTAATATGAAGTCAAATAATTATTAATTTCAATATTGTTCTATTTGTTTGTTACACATATCAAAAGAAAACAATGTTCAAGATTTTTTAACCATTCTTTTATAGTTGACTACATCTAGAAATGGTGAATTTATCTAAACTAAATAACTCCAGTAACAACACAGACATAACTTATTTAAACAAAACGTTTCAAAATGAAATATACATACGTTTTCCTCGGAACTCTTCAGAGACCCACTGAATATATTAAAATGTGGATAACAATATTTTACAGAGAACCCTCTCCCCTCGCCCCTCACCCCTTTACAACCCCTCAGTTGATGCACAAACGCAAACCCATGCATTCACCAATTAATATTTAATTTCAACTAAATCGCAAACCGGGGCGATTCCTAATTAAGTCTGTGAAGTTGTGCCTCACTTATTTAACTTCAAAACTTAAATTATTCATTGTATTTTGTCCGTAGATTAGTACTCACTAAGTAGTTCTTGAATAAATGGATGGATTACATAAATTCGACCATTAAAAAGTTTGAACAACGAAATGGGTTTCTACTTCGAGTAAATTGATTTTGTAAAATGTTATATCTTAATCGACAATTTGTTGAGGCTGAGTGAGGTAGGCTTAAAGTGGCTTATTGCTTTTTGAAATACAAACTTTAACAAATCTTTACTAATTCTATAAATGGGAATTCTAAGTCTGTTTATAACTCAGAATAAAGCAAACTTGTTTAAGGGGTTTGGCACGAGCTAGAATGTAATCTCCTCAACGCATGGGTAAAACCGCGGGATAACTAGTGTATCGGTACATACAAACAAATACATGTATGTGGGCAAAATTCATGCAATTAGCTATTCCGAATAACTAACCAACGTGAAATATATCTGTTTTCTTCAACAGTTGGGCAGAGATACCTACGTTTACGTATTTATTACACACAAACCCACCCATTCAAAGAAAATCCTCTAAAATTAATTAAAAGTCCCATTATGATGTCAACAGCTGTCATGCAAAGGAATGCGTAACGTAGCGTTATTATTAATTACCTTGATTAATGTAACGTCATATAAAATTCAATTTCTTTCTCCATAAAAAAATATATTTTACAACACTTCAGTTCCATAAAATCCAAAACAATTTTGATTCGTTAAACTGAAGACAAATAAGTTTTTCATTTGCAGCATTTCCCGCAAAACTTTACGATTCAAAAGTTTTTTCATCTAATACAAAAGTTGTTTCAAATTATATTGGAGTGCTGCCCTATGCAAAGTTCATTGACTCCTAAGTGCCGAAAACGTAACATTTCCTCAAGATGTCTAAACAACGTACAACAATAACATTTGTCTTCGTATCAAAGGAAATTGCACTCTATTGCATTGTGATAAGGAGTAAGGGTAGTTTGGTGGGTGCAACAATAGCATAACGCATCTCTAGAGAACTGGGGAGTATAAATTGAGCAAACAATGTATTGCAAAATGGCTACGGAATAACCTACGGTGGAGTGGGTACAGTGATGCTCAAAGTTTTTTTGTTTTATTTAGAGCACTTTAAACTATTCGTGTTTTTGTTTAATTCGTTTGAACCCGTTTTTTATTTTGAAATTCTTTTTAAATTAAGTCGAACTGTTTCTCTTCTGTGTTATAGGTTAGGTTTCACTATAGAAGATATTTTTTTTTTTAAATCATGTTTAATAAATTATGGCGGCATATATTCATGAGTATTGAAATGGCTTATGATAAATCAATGTTCTCATTCTCTCGAATTTCCATTTTAAACGTGTTTGACATGAAATCCTTTAAACACGAATTTATGAAATTCCTCTTTGTCTATCTTGTTCAGCGGATTAATACTGATATAAGTTGAAGGAAGTTTTACATATATCTACACTGATCGTAGTTTAACTTTAGCTTGAGATAAGTATATCGATTACGAGATCGCTGCCACTTTACCAGTCTAGGGTGGTACTCGAGTAGCAGACGAAAAGCGGAGTAGTTCTAAGAGAAAAATAAATAAGAATTACTATAACTTACAATTTTGAAGTAAATGTTTTTAAATTTTCGCGATTTGTACACATATTTTAGACAACAACCCGGGTCTTACTCGCGATCAAACTATTAAAGGTTTTACGATACCTCTTTTCTCCCGACGTTTCCCGTCTTCCCGTGACCACGGTCGGTGCAATTCGGCCGAAACGTCGGGAGAAAAGAGGTATCGTAAAACCTTTAATAGTTTGATCGCGAATTTTGAAGTATGTTTTCAAAAATATTCAAGTTAATATAAAAAGTTCTTTTTGAAGTTAACGTGGTATATACCTAGACTAAAAAAATAACAGCAACAGCGACTCATAATTTCAAACACCTCTTACTTAGTATAGGAGTATAAGTATCAGGCATAACACAACATCTACACACTACAGTCGAATAAAAAAGGAAAACCCCGTTACATGTCACATTAGTCTATTTCTCTCTACAGCAGCTAATCAGCTTCAACAGCCAACAACTAAGAACTGTCCCGCTGCGTCCCACATAATCCGATCCGCACTAGTTGCACCATACACCACGAACTCGCTAAGTCTACTAACAAGCCAACTACCTTACACTGTCGAAGTCGCGAGCTACAGCCGCTTCGCTCCAACTTTCATTCCTCTCATCTCTGTTGGTTTTGTCCCAGACAATAGTTCGTTGAGGATTAAAATTTAATTACACCAGCCTTCTGTCACTGACAGTTTCCCACAGTTTTCAGTTTTAAAGGAAACGCTTGAAGAAATGAGTTATAAAGAGAAACATGGCGTCGCTTTGTTGAAATTTTAGATTTGCTGTTTTGAATAGCGTTTCGTTATTGTGTTCTGTGTTAATTAAATTCGTTTATGTGTTCTGACAATTGTACAACAATGGCGGATATTAAAAGTTTTAATAACACTGTTTCTGACTCTGTTTTTAAGTGCAATTAATTCATTATGATCTACACTTCTGCGATCCAAGAATTAATTTCTGTAAAGGTACTATTGTTTTAGTGCCTATTTCTATTTGTACGAAAAATACCACTGCCAGTAACTTGTGCTATAAAAATAAAGCATTGCTTGCGTACTTGCCAATGTCTAGCTATTTAGCTTGACAGTTATGTATGAACATAGTTATATTCCTAGATAAATGGAAATGTTCGTTTCGTCTGTTTAGATGTGTTCTATTTTTAGAATTTGAATTCTTTTTAGGCCAACATTTTCGTAGACTAATGACTAAATAGGCAATTAAGGTCGCAATTTACTGAATAAGCCAACCGTACCTAGTTTCCTGAAAATAAATTATTTAAATCTCTGAATGAGAGAAACTAAATAAATAAATTACTCAAACGTACTCAGAGAACCAGTAACCGCAATGAGATCGTATCGGATCGAATCATTGATCGTAGTTTCCAGAACATTCTATCAAAAGAATTTTTAATTAACAGCAAAATGTTAAGTTTGATTTCGGTGTTGATTAAATAATTGAAGTAGGGCAAATCATTCTGAGAAATGCTGAGTTTGTTTAGTGAGTGCAAACAGTTCTGGGAAATGTTAGGTCACCTAGACAGAAACTGTAATTTAGTTTTAGCTGTACATAGCTACAGTTAACTAAATATATGTTTTATATAATATAGACCTGTCAGTGTAAACAAGATAACTCCCACTATTTTACTACTTTAGTGCCAAAAAGTAGAGTAGAAAGAGTATACAAAGTAAAAATTGAACCAAAATGTTAAGATGTAGTTATGTGATTTTTATCTCCCATGTCGAGAAAAAAAAAACAAACAAAAAATATCATTCATCCTCTCAATAAAGCTTCATATTTTTGTAACCTCACCTTGAAACATTCCCAATATTTTTATTCGGCGCCATAATACATATCATATATATCCGTTAAGAGCAAATACATGTTTGAGTACTGAAGCATTTGAATATACTCGTAAATGTACGATAGGCTTGCTAAATAATCTGTTTTCCGAGTACATTGGGTTTTATTAAGCTCACTTACTCTTCACCATGGTTTCACCCGCACCTTACAGGTAGTAATTCAAATTCTTAGCGTTCCCGCACACTTCAGACTAAACAGTCGGCNATATCTACACTGATCGTAGTTTAACTTTAGCTTGAGATAAGTATATCGATTACGAGATCGCTGCCACTTTACCAGTCTAGGGTGGTACTCGAGTAGCAGACGAAAAGCGGAGTAGTTCTAAGAGAAAAATAAATAAGAATTACTATAACTTACAATTTTGAAGTAAATGTTTTTAAATTTTCGCGATTTGTACACATATTTTAGACAACAACCCGGGTCTTACTCGCGATCAAACTATTAAAGGTTTTACGATACCTCTTTTCTCCCGACGTTTCCCGTCTTCCCGTGACCACGGTCGGTGCAATTCGGCCGAAACGTCGGGAGAAAAGAGGTATCGTAAAACCTTTAATAGTTTGATCGCGAATTTTGAAGTATGTTTTCAAAAATATTCAAGTTAATATAAAAAGTTCTTTTTGAAGTTAACGTGGTATATACCTAGACTAAAAAAATAACAGCAACAGCGACTCATAATTTCAAACACCTCTTACTTAGTATAGGAGTATAAGTATCAGGCATAACACAACATCTACACACTACAGTCGAATAAAAAAGGAAAACCCCGTTACATGTCACATTAGTCTATTTCTCTCTACAGCAGCTAATCAGCTTCAACAGCCAACAACTAAGAACTGTCCCGCTGCGTCCCACATAATCCGATCCGCACTAGTTGCACCATACACCACGAACTCGCTAAGTCTACTAACAAGCCAACTACCTTACACTGTCGAAGTCGCGAGCTACAGCCGCTTCGCTCCAACTTTCATTCCTCTCATCTCTGTTGGTTTTGTCCCAGACAATAGTTCGTTGAGGATTAAAATTTAATTACACCAGCCTTCTGTCACTGACAGTTTCCCACAGTTTTCAGTTTTAAAGGAAACGCTTGAAGAAATGAGTTATAAAGAGAAACATGGCGTCGCTTTGTTGAAATTTTAGATTTGCTGTTTTGAATAGCGTTTCGTTATTGTGTTCTGTGTTAATTAAATTCGTTTATGTGTTCTGACAATTGTACAACAATGGCGGATATTAAAAGTTTTAATAACACTGTTTCTGACTCTGTTTTTAAGTGCAATTAATTCATTATGATCTACACTTCTGCGATCCAAGAATTAATTTCTGTAAAGGTACTATTGTTTTAGTGCCTATTTCTATTTGTACGAAAAATACCACTGCCAGTAACTTGTGCTATAAAAATAAAGCATTGCTTGCGTACTTGCCAATGTCTAGCTATTTAGCTTGACAGTTATGTATGAACATAGTTATATTCCTAGATAAATGGAAATGTTCGTTTCGTCTGTTTAGATGTGTTCTATTTTTAGAATTTGAATTCTTTTTAGGCCAACATTTTCGTAGACTAATGACTAAATAGGCAATTAAGGTCGCAATTTACTGAATAAGCCAACCGTACCTAGTTTCCTGAAAATAAATTATTTAAATCTCTGAATGAGAGAAACTAAATAAATAAATTACTCAAACGTACTCAGAGAACCAGTAACCGCAATGAGATCGTATCGGATCGAATCATTGATCGTAGTTTCCAGAACATTCTATCAAAAGAATTTTTAATTAACAGCAAAATGTTAAGTTTGATTTCGGTGTTGATTAAATAATTGAAGTAGGGCAAATCATTCTGAGAAATGCTGAGTTTGTTTAGTGAGTGCAAACAGTTCTGGGAAATGTTAGGTCACCTAGACAGAAACTGTAATTTAGTTTTAGCTGTACATAGCTACAGTTAACTAAATATATGTTTTATATAATATAGACCTGTCAGTGTAAACAAGATAACTCCCACTATTTTACTACTTTAGTGCCAAAAAGTAGAGTAGAAAGAGTATACAAAGTAAAAATTGAACCAAAATGTTAAGATGTAGTTATGTGATTTTTATCTCCCATGTCGAGAAAAAAAAAACAAACAAAAAATATCATTCATCCTCTCAATAAAGCTTCATATTTTTGTAACCTCACCTTGAAACATTCCCAATATTTTTATTCGGCGCCATAATACATATCATATATATCCGTTAAGAGCAAATACATGTTTGAGTACTGAAGCATTTGAATATACTCGTAAATGTACGATAGGCTTGCTAAATAATCTGTTTTCCGAGTACATTGGGTTTTATTAAGCTCACTTACTCTTCACCATGGTTTCACCCGCACCTTACAGGTAGTAATTCAAATTCTTAGCGTTCCCGCACACTTCAGACTAAACAGTCGGCCGACAGTTGGTCCGTTGGAAGACAATTTTTTTTTTAAAGAAAATCACCAATCTAATCAAAATTTTTAGTCCGTCTTTGTAATGTGCATAAATCACTATGAAAATGAATGTAGTACCATTCATCTTCATACTGATTTATGTGCCCAAACAAACTAACGGCAGACTAAAAGTCTGCAGTGTGCAGGAGCTCTTAGAAAAAAAATGGTACCAATCGTCCTTTTCTAGTATTTTAGCTATATCCATGTAATATTTCATCTCAATAAATAAAGCATTTTTGAGGCAGCGCACACAGACAGAGTTATTCTCGAGTTTTTGACATAGGGATGAGTCGTAGTTAATTTGGCGCCGCCATATTTGTTTGTCCCGGCGTAAATTAACATCGGGTCATGTATTTAAATATTAGTTGCGTCGTTTGTTCCGTAGTACGCAGAATATTTGCAGACTGGGATTTGGATGGAAGTATTAATGTCAGAGTAATGGCATGGTGTGAAATTCAAACACATACTTTTGATTTTTTTCTTATCCAAACAAATGCGTATCAAAATACTTGGATAACCTATTGTTACATTCACAACCTATATTTCTTCGACCACAAAACCATAACACACACATGTCACCACCACACACTATAGAAAAAAAATATCCCAAAACGATAACACTTCACGTCTATTCACCGCTAGTATTTTACGGGCGAAAGTTTGAGAACCACTGAGCGATGACCCTCTCAATATTTCACGCTACATATCGCCCCCCGGCGTCACCCGCCTACGATGGCCAGTCTTTGTGTTTCACCTTTATTAAGATTGGTTAGATGCCGATGACTTTGGGTTTTTTTTTGTTGAAATTTTAATGGCTTTACGAAGATGGATTTTATCTTTTGACCGGGATATCCTGAAGACTTGGATAAAAAAGGACGAGGAAGTGTTAATGGCACACAGATTTAAATGTGGGATCTTTTCATTCAGTGGGCTTACAGGTTAAATCACCTTGACCAGCCCTCCGGCAAGTTTCACAGGTTTCAGATAAAGTCCTAGATAGCTATCTGACAGATAGTGCCATAGAAATGTTTTTTATTTTGATTACTTTTCTATGGCATCATTAGCCAGATAGCTATCTAGAACCTTATCAGGAACCTCTTAGGATGGCTGCTCGTTTCAAAATTACTCAAAGCCTGACGGTCTCTCACGTGAAATTATAACAATGACTGCTACTGAGTAACGGTTGGGGATGAATGGTTCCTCCCAAGCTCGGGGGTGTAACACCAACAAATTCCGGACTACTGATTCAACCAAATGTGGCATTTGAAAATCACTAAACACATTCCAATGGCAGTATTGATTAGCACAGTAAACACGTCATTTGGACCCTCCAAATGTGTAAAGTGGGGCGCGTGCAGTCTCGGAGAGATTTTAACTACGATATTAAATGAACATAGTAGGGGGACGAAACTTCAAAAGATAGTTACGGCTGTGTCTTTGAACTATATGCTAATTGGGTGAAGTATGAGTAGTTAAATTATTCCACAAGCAAAGGCGTATGTATCACTTAAGAATTTAAGTTGATCTACCGTAATTTAAGTCTTACTAATATTATAAATACGTATATGAACTAGTTTGTCATGCTTTCACGCTGAAATGTGTAAACCGATTTGGATGAAATTTGACATAAGGATAGATGAACCTTGTTAAAACTATAGGGTTCATATCTTAATGATTTTTTTATGTCATATAGGTACAGTTGCTTGCTAAAATACTTTATTCCTTTAATTCCATTTTAAAATCAATTTATTTTCCAATCACACCGCCTATCTTTTTTCCAATGACCTCCTTAGGGGTGGAAGGCATATGGCATAGCGTAGCAAAGGGCACAATAAAAAAATAAATACACCATTATTTTTTATCTATGAACCGACATAGGGGGTGCTTTTATTGAAGTTTCACGCCATTGTGATTTCAAGTGCTTGTAATATAATTTTATGAAAATATTCGGTGTCTAATTATTATTACGTAAATTTAAATCATTATGTGGTAAATATTAACTGAACAGAAGAATTTTAAAGTTAAATCAGTAATATGAAGAGGTACATAATCTTATCAATAAGCATTTGTAAAAACTTTTCACAGAATTATCTACTTTTTAATGTGCAAACGACAGCAGGTTAATCTACTCGGGTTTGTCAAATTTTACCAATCGAACATTAACCTTCAACCATTTTGATGAGGTTGAAAATCGATTGCAGAAGTTTGACAGATTGTGGTAACTTGATGTGCAGTCATCTGTGCCAAGTACTAAGTATTTTTAAACTTTCTGACTCTGCGCAACAACTGCCAAAGGTGTCCAAAAGACAGCTAGGACTATAACCTATTTTGAACATTCTACTAAAAATAACTAAGCAAAACGGAACTATTATCCGTTGGTATTTGTCGGTAGGTATTTGTTGTGTGTACAGCGGGAGCGGGAATATTAGATGTTGTCGAATTCCTCGAAGTGAGCCGATATTGCTGTGTACTTTACTATCCCGGGGGATGCTGAACTAGATTCCGGGGTAAAAGTATTTAGTTTAGTGTTTTGCTAGTTTTAATAATAACTTTATGACCTTGAAATAACAATAAATACAGAGTAAAGTTTTTGTGGAACCCGATACTAAAAACCTTGAATTTACCAAATATCAAATTTTGAATTCATTTAGTTATTAAAATTCAGTTATTAGTTGATTAAAGCATTTAAAGCGGTTAAAGTTAGCAGCTAAAGTTAAAGCAGTTACAGTTAAAGCAGCCAAGTGCGAGTTGGACTCGCACATGAAAGGTTTCCGTACCCCATCCTCCATATTTTTTTTTCATTTTTAGTATTTGTTGTTATAGTGGCAACAGAAATACATTATTTATGAAAATTTCAGCTTTCTAGCTATCGCGGTTAATGAGATGCAGCGTGGAGACAGACAGACAGACAACGAAGTCTTAGTAATAGGGTCCCGTTTTACCCTATGGGTACGGAACCCTAAAAAGAGGAAACATTTTTATGTTTATAGCTCAAAAGAATTGGTTTTGATTTTTTTTGGCTAAACTATCACTAACATAGGCTAGATTTTGACCGGGTAAGAAAAAGTTCCCCCGAGACTCGGGTGTAACCGTGAGAAAACAGTAAGTATTTTCTATACATAATATACATCAATTTACTAGGTTCAATTAGGTAAGATGACAAAACATAAAACAGAATAGTTACTTAAACATACCTCTATATGACGGTTTTGAAATAGATAAAGGTCAGTCTTAAGGCCGACATGTGACGTCAACCCATCAACATGGACTGTTATTTACTAGAACACATAAAATTAAGTAGGTATATTCATACATTACATAGTACAATAGTTTATCCACATAGTACACCATTATCTAAGTTACGTCTCTATCAGTAGCTAATTGACCCTACAACTTTATATGCTTTCCCATTTTCAACCTTAGCACTAGTTGAGCTAGGTTCAATTTAATTTGTTGCATGTTTGAGTAGTTTTAATATACCCGCGAATACTTCTGTCGTCCTGGTTATTTGAGTATGGTCAGCAGCGCAAGTATCAGTCGTAATAATTACTACTTACTTTTCAATTGAGTATTTAGGTACGCAAAAGTAGTTATGGCCTCTATGATATTTTATAATGTGTTATGTATGTTTTTTTTTTTTAATTTATTTTATTTCGTATTGCTTTATCTGTCACGTGTGACGTTAAAAGAAACTAAGTTCCTGCAAGAATTTTTCGGGACACCCCACTTTTTAAGGTTGCGTACCCAAAAGAGTAAATAAAACGGGCCCCGTATTTTAAACACTTTGCTGTCCTTATGTCTATCCGTTCGTCACTAGGCTGTATCTCAACGATGATATCTAGACAGCTGAAATATTCAAAGATGTTGTATTTCTGTTGCCGATTTAACAACAAATATTAAAAAAATACGTATACAATCCTTCCAGCCGTTCAGGCTGTAGCAGGGAACATAGAAAATCTGGATACATACATACATACACGTCAAAAACATTACCCTCCTGGCTGTAGGCAGTCGGGTAATAAGAATCTTAGGGTAAAATTGATTTACTTAACAACAAACGCGGTTTTTTGTAAGGAGCCCTTACCCTTCGAGTCCGACTCGCACTTGGCCGGTTTTTGTCAAGTTCCCTTAAAGCCATCAACACTGACGGTACTTTTAATGGAATGTATGGTGTACTGTTATCCATGTAATTGTCGATACAGTACATTATTAGCTTGGGGCGGTCCCCAACCACCATAAATTAATTTGTTAGCTTTAACGACATGTTACTACTTTGATTCCTTTGTTCACTCCGTATTTATGAAGCTACTATGTAAACCCACGGTCTAATGTATGTTTTATAGGCAATTTTAGTTTTAGTAGTTGCTGTATTAATTTTGTTGGTTACTGGTTTTTTATGACGGTGTCGGAGTTCATTAAAGGGTTTAATATTAAACAATATATATGATATTAATTGTAGTGAAAATGTAATGTAATTTGCACATCTTTCACAGTCGTTACGAGTAGTCAGAAGCTATGGTCAGAATTCAGAAAGTTTGTCAGCCAGTACCAAGGGTTGTCCGGGGACCCGGGTTGTGGAGGTCAGATAGGCAGTCGTTCCATGTAAAACAATAGATCAGGTCGGAAGCCGACCGCAACATTGATGTAGTGAAAATTTTCATGTTTTGAAATATTTGATTGAGTTTTTATAAATTGTTTCAGATATCCAGTTTGGTGACCAGCATCACATAAAAAGTAAGTTTTAATTTTTTGATGTTTAGTTAAAATGCTTTGAAGAGACATAGCAATTATTGGTCCCAAACGTTATTACGGTGAATTCCAAGCTTCATTAAAAATATTAAAAAAAACCATGTAAATGACCTCAGCACACGGCGTTAAAACACAAAATAAGCTAAGCTTACCCTTATTTACCCCGCCAAATATTACCCGAGGAACAATGTTGGAATATTTCAGTTTTACACTTTTAATATAGAGGGTAGTCAAACCGTAGTGACGTAATATGTGTTTTACGATGTACCTGCGGCTTATGGTAGTCTCTTGGGGTTTAGGTGCCTTTATTGTTATGCAGGCTCTTATTAATATACTGACAGGTCGCTGGGAGATTCATGGTGCCAGTTAAGTTAGGGAACATTTTGTTAAAACAGTTTTTGTAAAAAAAATATTTAAGAAAAATGTCTGGTAAAGGAAAAATGACGTTGGATATAGGCAGTGGTCCGCGTGCAATGATAGTATTTTTTAAAGTACCTTTTGTAAATGCAAAAATAACCCGATTTTTTCTAGACAGACAGATTTGTCTGCGTTACGTCAAAAAATCCAAAACAGATTTGAATGAAATTTTATACACCAGGTCATACCCGAATCTGTCAAACTTTACCAATCAAACATTAACCTTCCACTATTGTGATAAGGTTGAAAATCCATTGCAAAAATTGAACTGTAGGTATCTACACAAATAGTCTAGATCTTGGGAAAGGGTGAGGGGTACTTTTTATCCCAGTACAGGAAACTATTGTGCTTGGAAGGCGGAATCGCGTAGTGCTGAATAATGGCAAATGGTCTAGACTATATTCTAAGTAGCTGTCAAATACAATACACAAGAACACAGACCTTTGTTTTACCATATAGACTTACTTGTGGATATTCTAAACTAGCTTCTGCCAGCGACTTCGTTCGCGGATTATGTCGCTTATGCCAGCGATAACGGGTCGTCATAATCAAACATCTTTCCCTTCACTGCTCTGCTCTTATTGATTGTAGCGTGATGAAAAGTATACTATAACCATCTCAGGAGTACAAATAATAATTTTACCAAGTTACGTTAAAATCCGTCCATTAGTTTTTGTTTCTATAACGGTTATACAGACAGAGAGATAGACAGACAGACAGCCAAAAATTCTACCGATTACATTTTTGGCATCAGTATCGATCCCTGATCACCCCCTGATAGTTATTTTGAAAATATATTTCATGTACAGAATTTACCTCTCTACAGATTTATTATAAGTATAGATAGAAGAAGAAGATGTATATTATTTTACCGATAGGCAAAGTTTCTGATTGGTCTAGACTTTCCTATTGAATTTGGTTCACGTAAAAAGAAATCAAAGTTTTTGTATTTAGGAAAGTGTTTTATAAACTTCATTGTTTTTGTAAAAATATTCAGAACAACAAAAACTGAGAATTAAATAGAATAATCCAAGTTTTAAATTGCTTTCAATTTTTATATCGTTTGCGTGCAGCAAATAATTATATTCGTGTGTAACAAAGTAAAGTAATTACAGAAATAATTTAGTCATTATTTAAAATTACTTTTTTCTAATTAGGTGACAATTTTTTTTATATTTTTTTCTTATTTATAGTATCTACCTAATTATCATGAAGAATAACGTAATATTTCTTTAACTTTAACGTAATTGGTTTGCTCTGTTGAATTTATATGTAACTTTTACTTTATATTTAGAAATACATATTTAAAAATATAGTCACACAGAATAATTCAACGAAATACTGAAATCATACATAGAATATATCTATCATTGCTTAGAATCGGTACAAAGAGTTCTTGAAATCAAATCATCCAATACATTGTATTGTGACAAAGCTATAAGATTCCTTGTCTACGTTATATACTACATTCCATGGATAGAGTATTGTCAATAGAATGGTATACCTAACTACAACATAATAACCAACTGGAAACACTGGAATGAACAGTGTAGCCCTTCTATTGCCGAGAACCGAGTATGGTATGTTTAAACAAGAAATGTTAGACATTTTTGTTTGATCTATTATTTTTATATACAAAGTACAGGTTGTTTGTATTGATGTGCAACTTGGCGGAAACTATCTTGAACATTTATACTGTAAGACATATAGGATAGGACGTATATGTACAGGATAGCTAACAAAATGATGCTTGTTTATGTAGTCCTCGTCATGCTTTGAAAATCCTCACCCACAAAGGATCAATCCTAACAGCCTTTTCGTACTGGCCAAAAAACTGAGGGGAAAATCGGCCGTGTGAAAGGCTGTAACTGAGCATTATGCCAGTTTGATGATAGAAATAACATGCTAAAGTATTATATTAAGTACAATACAAGAGATCGACAGAACTCTTTAGATCTCTTCGTAAACTAATTCAGTCTAAAATAATGTTTACCACCAACAAAGTTGTAACACTTTTCATTACAGAGTGTTTAATTTAGTGCTGAAGATTTAAAGGCATCTGTCTGCCGTCTATTAAGCTAGAATGTTGCCAGTTTATCTATCCCCCCTCCCCCCAATACTCGTTTACCGTGTACATAGAGTAAATTGTTCCACCGCCCCGCTGTTATAGCGCGGGGATTTTACAGGTTCACGACATCAAGATATTGCTAGACTGTGGCAGTGTGTACGAATTAGGGTGATGTGAATGCTGGTAGGTTTTTTTGTGGCAGTAGATTATCAGAAATATTGTAGTTGTTATAATATAGCTTCTACTAGTAGCATCGCCCGCGAAAACCTTGAAATCCCGTTTTTTCCCGTTCCCATGAGAATTTTGGTTCTTTCTCCAGTGGTTTCGGCTGTGTGTTGATGGATCACTATATCAGTTTTGAGTTTTATATATTTAGATTTTTTATTAAATAGACATGAATACTATTAATACAGATTGCTTTAGAAAAAAATGCTTAGGTCTTAAGGAGGTCAAAAACAGTTCAAATTCGTCAAACACTCAGCTATATCAGATAAGACAACCGAAGCTTATACATATTTGGGAAAAACCTAGAAAAAGTATGATGATACTCCGAGATACTCGATATTGCTCTAATTTAGCACAATATAACCAGAATTTTATAGATATTTAGCAAGAAACTCATATTCCACAAAATGTTTCTAAGCGAAAGCTATTCTAGCTTCAATACCTATTCTCTTTTAGAATACGACGTCCTACAAAAATTATCTTCACAAAATCTCGGCTAGGATGGCCGGTTTAAATTTAAAACGCTTTGCCTCAGAGTATCGTGTGCCGTCTCAAAGGAATCTGATGAATAATTTATGGAGTTTACTTGTACTGTTATTATCTTTCACATAGAAATTTGGGACTGTTTTCTATGTTGGAGCTGGTAAACGATGGAGGAAAATTTAAATTAGGTGAGGTACTTTTCTTTACGGGTTTTAGTCGGCTCATCTTAATGTAGATATATTAGACCAGTAACTTAAAGGCTACTTTTCAGGGTTCAGTACCCAAAGGGTAAAACGGAACCCTATTACTAAGCCTTCGTTGTCTATCTGTCTGTCTCAACGCTGTATCTCATTAACCGTGTTAGTTAGAAAGCTGAAATTTTCACAAATGATGTATTTCCATTGCTGCTTTAACAGCCAATACTAAAAATTAAAACAAAATATTAATGGGGGTCCCCATACAATAAACGTACGGAACCCTTCATGCGCGAGTCCAGCACATGGCCGGTTTTTTCTGGTGCAGAAGGTAGTTGTCTCGTGAAAGAAATATTAATGGACAGTTTTAGAGGTTCCAGATAAAGGTCTAGATAGATCTAACAGACGATGCCATACAAAAGTTTTTAATGTTGACTACTTTTGTATGGCATTATCTGTCAGATAAAAGTCAAGTCAGAAAAAAAGTCCTGGTGGCCTAGTGGGTAAAGCACCAACCTCTCAAGTATGAGTGTGTGGGTTCGATTCCAGGTCAGGCAAGTACCA
>NWSH02000437.1:1473608-1488886 GCA_002382865.2 Heliothis virescens | reverse complement strand
TGGACTTCCTAAGTATATCTTAGACACCAATGGCTGATAAAAGGTGAAGGAAAACATCTTGAGGAAACCTGGACGAAAATGCTAAAATATAGCACGTGTTTAAAACCCTACTTATCTATAATGAATTTTAGAAAAATAATTCCATATTTTCCGTACAACATAGTAGTACCTACTCTTAGAGCAATAAACATACTTCAAACTCACTTTAAAGAACAGAACTCCATAAATGAACTAAAATCCTATAACTACAAAGATAAGACAGCAACAAAGTTATTTACTGCCTCACAAAACGATACATAGTAGCATTAGCCAGACTATTTTTATTTACTAGACTTTTTACTGACATCGCTAAATTGCACGGTTGAAACACTGCATGGTTGAACCATCCAATTGTACGACACAATATAAATAGAAATTGTCAAAGGGCTAATTGGCAGGTGTTTTCTGTCACACAAAACTAAATACGGGACTATACAATTTAAATAATATACTATACCGTTCTGTATATTTACGTTTTAGGGTTCCGCACCCAAAAGGTAAAACGGGTTATTACTAAGCTTCCGCTGTCTGTCCGTCTCCAGGTTGTATCTCATAAACCGTGATAGGTTAAAGCTGAATTTGTCACAAATTATGTATTTCCGTTGCTGCTATAACAACAAATACTAAGAATTAAAAAAAATATGAAGAAGGGTTACCATGCAATAAACGTGTGAAACAGCAAATTATAACTTTGTTATTCATATATTTGTATGAAAAACAAAGTAATTTTTTGTTGCCGAAAAATGATTGTATTTTGGCTAGTTGTAGGTAATAGATACGTTCATTTTTCATAGATAATGGTAGTGAACCCTTCGTGCGCGAGTCCAACTCGCACTTGGCCGGTTTTTGTTAAAATGTTATCTACGGAAAGTGTGCGCCATTAAACTCGGAATAAGTGACGCGTTATTTTCCGAACAAAAACCCACTTTAGTGAGGAACAAGTTATATTCTGTGTCGCTCTGAATACAGACATTAACAAACTTTTAATAGTATAGTAAATAAGCTTAGTAATGTATGATATTGTGTTTACATGGAAACTTTTGTAAGAGCAGGAAAATTATGAAGGGGGAAATATGATTCGGAACTTTCATGCTCTGTAGTTGGGAAAATACTTGGAAAGTCTTTTGTTGTCCGCTAGCTCTTTATTTATTTAATTATACACACACACAACCACTTTACTTACATATAAAATTTAGGTCTTGGTGTAGATTAGATAAACGTAAATAAAGTTTGTAGGTCCGGGGAATAATCAAATCTAGGTTGGCAAAATCTAGTTTGAATGATTATCTTCCGCCCGCGGTTTCACCCGTGTCTTCAGGGGAATACTTCCCGCACCGGATAAATAGTAGCTTATATTTTATTGTGATGTATAGGCTATATTGTTGCCGAATTTCATAAAAATCTGTTCAGCCGTTTTCACGTGAAGTAAGAAACAGTCACGCTCACATTTCGCTTTCGTAATATTAGTGTGATTATTTACTGAAACTAAAGTTCGGTAAAAATTCCTGAAACACCTTTTCCCACATATCGTTTTCTTCCTTATCTGGTGATCTGCCAGCAATCAGCTCGTTACCAATGTCCAAGTAATCTTGTGCTTCTATGGTGTATGGCTTCCATTTTATTCCGAGGTTACCATCTGGCGTAGGGTTCCTATAAACGAGTGAAAAGTAGGTTATAGGAACAATAATCAAGTACAATACTTGTACTTCAATACAATCTCCTATACTAATATAATAAAGAGGGAACATGTTTTTTGTTTGTTTGTTTGTTTGTTCCCTAAAGGCTTGGAAACTACTGAATCAATTAAAAAAATCTTTCACTGAGTAACATAAGGCTTTATTTTATCCGCAAAACATCTAGTTTGTGAAAAATGGAAATTTGAATTAAAACAGAACAAAAATGTCGCCCACCCGTATTTGGCGAAATTGGTCCAAAGCTTAGTGACCCTGTCGATCAATTTGAAGCATTCCGACTTTTTATCAACTTTATCTGTAAAAAGTTTTATCGGGAACAGATATGTCAAATCATCGCAATGACACACCACCGGCTTATCTTTCGTAAGATGGTTGACGCCAAAAACTTCGCTGAAACGATTTCTTTCAGATCTGCAATTAAACTTGTACAAATAAACTTTATTTTTCAATGAATTCAGCTTAGCTGATAACATGACTCCATAAACAAACATATCGGTATTTACAAACTTCATTAATTTCTCTGAATTTTTCATCGAAACGGGTTCGTTTGTGAAATAGAATTTTTGTATCTTCCTCGCAGCTTTTAACTGATTGGCAATCGCACAGTGTGTTTGAATGAGTTTGGGCGTAAAGAATTCGCGGTAAAGTCTAGCTTTAGCAACCATATCGTCGAATGGACCACCAATAGCTATGCCCATTAAACCTTCGTCTTTGTTGTACCCAGTCATGATCTCCACACCTACATGAGTTTTGTTACGTATAGCATCAATGACATCCCCGTAAAAGAATCTCTCATCACCAAAATATTTTTCATCAACCACACCAAAATGGATTTCATAAGATTTTTGTGATTGTGTCACTTGCAATTTTAAGCCAACAAGTTTTTCTATAGGCTGCTTTTTGAAGAATTTGTACAATTCTTGATCGTCTTCTGATTCCAGTCCTAATTGTTTGGCAAGAAGTAATGCTTTTTCTCGTGGTTCGAATACTTGCGACCAGAAACATGTAGCAGACCCACTTTGAAGTATAGCTCTCTTGAACAGTCCTTTGGACATTGGTGATATTAAATGATATCCAACGCTTGCCGCACCAGAACTTTCACCAAAAATCGTCACATTTTCAGGATTACCACCGAAGCTAGCAATATTATTCTTCACCCATCTCAGAGCTGCTACTTGATCCTTCATACCAGCATTACCAGGTACATCTTTTGTATCGAGACATAAGAACCCAAGTACTTCAAGCCTGTAGTTGAATGTGACGAGTACTATGCCATGTCTTATGAGAAATTCTGGACCATACCAGTCGTCGTTCCCACTTCCCCAGATGAATCCTCCTCCGTGTATCCAGACCATGACTGGGAGGTTCTTAGCTTTAACATCAGGCGTATAAACGTTGAGATAAAGGCAGTCTTCACTCATGTTTGTGAGGTTGGGATTGGTTATGTCGTACTGGTAGCATACTTGACCGAATTCTTTTGCTTTGCGTATGCCTTGCCATGGTTTTAATGGTTGTGGTGCCTGTAATGTTATAATATATATTTTAGATACTACAGTTTGAAATATTTAATCAATGAGGCAAGGGTTTATGTATAGATTTTCGTTAAATTCAAGTTAAATGACTGTTGTATCTCCGGTACTGGGCTTGCTAACTTACTTGCTACTGAGTAGTCTTGGCTAAGAATATTTTGTCAAATACATAGTTTAAAAATGTACCTACCTTGAAGCGCAAGTCTCCTATCGGTGGCTGTGCATATGGTATGCCCTTGAAGCTGCAGAAGGTGCCTCCATACTCATTGTGTACCACCTCACCTTCCAGTAGACCATCATTCACAACCACTTGCACCATCGCAATGGCATCTACTTCTTCTTTATGATGATTTATTTATTAGTTTGTTCGAATACTTTTATTCAGTGTAATAAAATAAAGGTTTATGAAAGTATTTAAAACTACATCGTAATCAGATTTTTGTTCTTATTGCAACTAAATTATAGAACTCTGTAAAATTTTAGTTTTCGAGACTGAATAATTTTCAAGTAATTTTTAAAATTTTTGTTATAAAATTTTTTTTTTCGTAGATTTGATATTTGGGAAGTTTTGGATTAATTTGAACTGTCCACAACGCAAATGCTTTAACTATTGTTGGTTTGTCAGTTGAGTCAAGGTTTTAGAAGATTATTTAAGTATAGTGACATTATGTACTCGTACATACGTGCCAATTACACGTTTACAAATTGATACTTTGTTTGATCCGCCCTAATAATAAACCTGTTTTAACCGATTTCCCATAAAGGAGGAGTCTTATTGTATTACTTAGTTGTTTACCAACCGAGTTGATCATTTTTTAGGGTTCCGTACCCAAAGGGTAAAACGGGACCCTATTACTAAGACTTCGTTGTCTGTCTGTCTGTCGGTCTGTCTGTCTGTCTCCACGCTGTATCTCACTAACCGTGATAGCTAGAAAGCTGAAATTTTCACAAATGATGTATTTCCGTTGCCGCTATAACAACAAATACTAAAAATGAAAAAAAAATATTAAGGAGGATGGGGTACGGAACCCTGCATGTGCGAGTCCAACTCACACTTGGCCGGTTTTTTTGTTTTAAACAGTATAAACCGACTTCTGATCGAAGCAACACAGGTAATAAGGAAACTGGTAATAAAATATTTATAGTAAACTCATAAGAAGATATTTTGACTATGAAACTAGTAAAAAATATTAGTATTGGAACTACTTGAATATTTCAAGTAAATAGAGACTTCGATCGCAGGTTTTTTTCTATTCCACGAATGTTCTTCGACTTGCTGAAAGTTCCCGAAGGCTTTGCCCCGAGGCCGAGCATCCGACGTGGCAAGGCTCTTAGTCTCTCGGGTATATTTTCAGTTGACGGCAACGTGAAATAAGTTTTTTATGCCACATTTCAGTTTGATCTTTTTATGTATTTGTGTGTTGGAAACAAAACTAAGTGAAGAGTAGTAAGTAAATTCAATTAAATATAAAATAGTAAATTATTAAAGGTAAATTAATTAAGACTTATCTAGAATATGTAAAGGCTTTAAATGAGTCGATCGTTGATGATATATTTCTAATTATCTACCTAATTGGCGTTTCTTTCTTACTTTGGACACATGTATACAAATTGACAATGTTTACACTATATGTTATCTAGTTACTAAACTAAATCACTTACAATTTATGTCAACAAGATATATATAATACACTAGAATAGTTTGAGTAAACTTCAAACAGTATAACTACATAACTATCAGTGTTAGATCTACAGCCTATTATGAAGCACGAAGAAGTTCCCTTGGGATGCGGTCAAAAGTGTATGCAGAATTTAGCATGAAAAATGTATTTCTTTTTATTACCCGACTGTTAAGAAGGGTAATATTTTAAATGTATTTTTAGAAATTATTCCCTTTAATGTACATCTTTAAGGTAAGCCTCTAGCAAATTTTCCTCACCAGTCCTCAACCCAATTAAATTATAAATTGAGCCTGAAATATCCAGCGACCTTATTCAGGATTGCAAGTCCAATAATGCTAGGCAAAGATATCGAGGGTCTGTTTGCACAGTTAGGCATATAATTCGTCCTGGAGCCTTCATAGCTAAACAAACGGGTCCTCTGCAAATATTGAAATTGTATTTGCACGCCTATATTGGTTTAAGAGCTTTGTGATAAGTGTTGTCAATTATTAGACCCGTGCTCTGGTCTGGTTCGAGAATAAATAGCAATCTAAGCTTCTGTTTACGGTATAAAATGTACCATGTACTTGGGATCGTATGTAGGTTAAGGTGTCTTTAATGGGAGAATGTTTTCTTCTTAAAAAAATCTCATTACTTTGTAGAAAATACAAACCCGTGATATTTTCTATAGGAAGTTAAAATAACCTTATTTATACGCAATTGAAGTAGTAGAACATATTTTTACGATTCAATAGAATAAATAAATACCACAACAATATCAAATAAAACGATTTATTTAGATTTAAAACTATATAATTTGAATAGATTGTTAGGTGTAGTCATGCTCTTGAAGTTTACAAAGCTTCTTATAATATTTACATACAACGTTAGAAAATACAATAACATGATATGAAACTACACTGTTTTATGAATTTCTTAGAAGTGAACGAAAAGGTTACAAGTCTGAATACGAGTACAACAACCTTACAGTATGAAAATTTTCCGTATCTGTTAAATAACACTGATATTCTTAAAAACAGATTTATTTTATGCAGATCAAAACAATAAATAAGTGATAAAATATGATTATTCTGATTGCACTTCCAACCGTTAAATGTTGTGATTGATTAGTATAAAGTAGTTATAATTTATTTACCATTCATTAAAAACTTAAGGTACGTTTTCGAAGCGAGCTGCTGGCTGTTACTGACGATCGCACGTGCCGCAACTGCACTACTGGTTTGTATCTACATGAAATCCTTTTGGATCTAAACGGCAGTAGCACGTGCAGTCGCCCGCAGATATTTAACGATTTCATGCAGTGCGGTCGGCAGTAGCAGTCGGCAGCTGGCTTTAAAACATAACTTAAAACTTGACTGACTTACAAATTAAATAAGACAGTCATTTTAAAATTCTAATCCAGCAGATTCGTAGATATTTTTCCAGAAGTCCAGATCTTTAGTTTCTATTGTTTTCGGAATTATGGTATCTCCTATGTCCACATAGGTTTTGCTAGAGTTGTCATATTCAGGCCAGATTGTACCAAGAGACGAGTCAGGAGTTGGATTCCTATAGAAGGAAATTGAATGGTTAATTTCACATAGTTCTTATATAATTACACATTCAACCAATTTAAGTTTCATTGGTGCCGCATAAGTTTTTACTATTATGATTACTATGCAGAAAATTTTGAAATAGCTCAAAGCCACAAGATGATGGCGTCCTAGCCGATTACTGGCCACGGCGGCTGTTCTCATATAAGGAGATCAGCCAGCTGCGCAGGACATATTATAGTGCACAAGCATTTGCGCTGACACAGGTGCACTCCCTATTCCCTCACTCTCATAGCCCGATGGGATGGCAAACTGACACGACCGGAGAGAGATCAGGCGCAGGACCGACATTGACGTGCTCTACGATGTACGGGTGTATCAATCACCAGCTTCCAACTCCGGGCTGCTTTGTGAAAATTTCTAAAACTCACAAAGCGATTTCGGTCCGTCCCGGGAATCGAAGTCTCGTACACAGCAATCGGCTATGCGACCTCTAGACCAACGAGGCAACAAGATAATTAGAATGATATAATAATAATAGAAATTTTCTCACTTACCCGTGTTTAGCGAAGTTTGTAAACACAGTACACGCCAATTGAATCAACTCGTATTCCTTAGTATTTTGTTTTACTTCCACATTGTGAATGTTAGCATTTAATAAGTACATTAGGTCATCCAAATGGGCAGCTCCTTTGATTCCATACTTCAGACCCTGACTGCCATACACATTTCTACCAGACACACAGGAGAACTTATACATGTATCTTCGACCAGTACCAACCTTTGGTAGATGAGTAAGAAATCTATAAATGTCGTTCACGAGACAAACGGAATTCGTGTAAGTTACAAATTCTCTCATACAATCTTTGTTGATAACTTTCCCCTTGAAATAATAATCATGGATCCGCTTCGATAGGTGTAAAACAGTCTCCGGGTTGCATTTCATTAGTATCTTCCTTGGAACTATGAGCTCTGGGTATCGATTGTAATCTTGCAGCATAGACTGTTCAAAAATAGCAATACCAATAACGGCTTCTTCGCTTGTATGTCCAATCAGTACATCTACATCGTTAATTCTTTTATTTTTTAACGCTTCAAGAGGTTCTTCCGTCAGAAAATGCTCGTTACCAAAGTCTTTTTCCACAACCGGAGTGAAATGATAAAACTTAAATATATTGTTGTTATACTCTTCAAAAGATATCACAGTAGGATTAGGGTTTATAAGCTTTTCCGTAGGCACGCTTTGCAAAAATTCTAGCAGTTTATGCGGGTCATTTGTCTCAAAGCCCAAGATTTTGCCAAGTACGAATGCACGCTCCTTTGACATGAAAGGCATAGACCAATCGCATAGAGGTGCGCCGCTCATTGGTACAGCTCTCTTGAAAAGACCTTTAGACATAGGAGAGAGTATGTGCAAACAAGTAGACGATCCACCAGCACTTTCACCAAACACGGTGACGTTCTTTGGATCTCCACCGAAGCTGGCAATGTTATCTCTCACCCAGCGCAATGCAGCCACTTGGTCCTTCATTCCCGCGTTTCCGGGTACTTCTTCAGTGTCTAGGCATAAGAAACCTAGTGCTTCTAACCTGTAGTTAATGGTTACAAGTATCACACCGTGGGACATGAGGAAGTCCGGGCCATAGTGGTCATCATCGCCAGACCCACTTTTGAAACCCCCTCCGTGAATGAACACCATAACTGGCAATGGGTTGTTCGGCATGATGTCTGGGCTGTACACATTTAGGTACAAACAATCTTCACTTCCTGCTACAATGGTTTCTGCGAATATGTCCTTCTGTGGGCATTTTGGACCGTGTGCTGTGGCACTTCTCATTCCTTCCCAAGGCAGAGGCGGTTGAGGTGCCTGGAATAAAAAACATTTTATTTAAATATTAAGTAATTTTTCATAGGACACTTATTTTGTCGACAATAATGTTCAGTCTTCAATAAGTGTTTGTAATGCTAAAATATATTTTTAGCACTAGTATAAGCAAAAATAAAAATAATACGATTAGCATTCGTACGAGTTTTAAGTGGCCTCTGTCATTGTTCGCTTTCGACCTTCATAAATATTAGTTAATATTCGTAATTTTATGTTGTTTACCTTAAATCTCAGTTTGCCCAACGGTGGTTGAGCGTATGGGATGCCCTTGAAGCTATAATACGTTCCGTCTCCCGTGATCGTCTCCAACTTTTCTCCAGACAACCATCCTTGCTGCACCTTCACTTCCACCATTGTCAGGTTTTACTGGAAAAGTCATATTCATTTTAGTTCGGTTTCTTGTTTTGGTAACTCATCATCATCTGCTTAACCTTTTCCCAACTATGTTGGGTCGGCTTCCAGCTTAAATGGATGCAGCTGAGAACCAGTGTTTTACATGGAGCGACTGCCTGTCTGACCTCCATAACCTGTTAATCTGGCAACCCGACACACATTGGTAAGACTGGCTGTCAGACTTTCTACTCGTCGAACGACTACGAAAGATGGTGAAATGTTAGCCAGGACCCACTAGTTTATAGTGCCTTCCGAATCGCGGAAGAACTTGTTATGACAAGATGATGACACATCCACGGACCGACCGCGCCAAGCGTTGCTTAACTTTAGGATCGATCGATCCGCGCTTTGACTTAGCCACGAGCTCTTCAAGTTTCTGGTAATTACCATCAGATTTTTACAGTGGTTCCCAAGTTCTCCTAGGCAATCGTAATCACTCGTGCGGAGATAGGAAATATAGTGATCTAAACTCACGTTGAATTAGATAGTTAATCTGTTTTTGTAAATAACGTAAAAAGAAAAATTAAAATTATCCTGAATAAAAATACTCTTTCCTTATAAATTAACCAAGCATATAAAAACAAGTCACAGTATAATCCTGGCGGCATGCAACGCGCAGGTAGTAAGAAAATTAAATGCCCGTTCTAAGTATGTCCTGTGGTATGTCTAAATGCACTGACGTCAGTCGGTTTTAAATAGACCTTAATTGAATATTATTACAACATTACGTGGCAATTTAAAATTCAAGCTGATTGTCGACTTGGCTACATTTTATTCTAATTTTGACATAATTGTGTTTCTATCTTATCAAAATGCTTCTGTAAAAGAAATATATTTTTCAAGGGATTATTCTGGAATGCTTAATTTCACATTAGTAAGGAAATACATGTATGTATATAAAGTGCGTTAAAAATATCTGTGTTGTATATATAAAAAAAAAACCCAGTTAATATTCTCAATATGTTATGGCATATTGTCTTTACTAATGTAATCTATAAACACAATGGTATCTCCCATTGCGGTCGTGGCGTAGATTAGATATTTTATAATAATTAGGTATTACGAAAATAATCTATGTAATAAATCAAGCGAAAATTATATACCTAATATATGTCGCAGCGCGACTAATGTTACTGGCAGGTTGCTAGTTTATGGTCCTCACGATGACGTGAGATGACAATGTTGACTGTCGGATCTTGAAGAGAAAGCAAGTCCAGGCAGTCTGGTCTTCGGAGAGATATCCGTTCCACCCAATTCATTGTAAACATTGTGAATACTGAAGTACTAAAACTATTAAAGACGATGTGAATGGCTACTGTGGTATTATTTCATATCCTGACAAGATGCAAGTTTATCAAAATATTCTAACCACTTCTGGTACTCAGTTATATATTATACAAAATAATACAAACAATAAATTGTATGTGTTCAATTATCGGTCCCTAATTACCAGTCACCCGACTGGTAATTAGTGACCGATAATTGAACACGTGATTCTACACATGAATACAAACAACTTTTTTTATACTCACTAATTTACTCACAATAGCAAAATCACTTCAACGTGCGCACGCCGCATAGTAATGTGGTCCAAGATCCCAGGGCCACCAGACGTCACGTATTTTCTGACGAAGGAAATGTGGACGATTGAGTAGTGTTAGTATGTACTAAGAACGCATGCCTATCGGCTAGCTTGCTCAGACGGCCAATTTTCAGGTATCGGGTAATCAAGGTACATAAAAAGATTACTTACCTCACGTAAATTCTCAAAGATGATTTTTACGTATATTTTAGGCAATATCCTTAAAAATAAGTCGCCAATACTTCCAGACACTTTCCGTCGGCCGTTTTGCTTTGCAGACGCTTTAAAGCTCCCAAAATAATTCCTTTAAGTCACGTAAATTAGATGCTCCATTTTTATATATGTCTACCAGGCAACTATTTTAAAATCTTTTACAAGTAGATAGACCGATCCAAGGGGCCAATCACCCCATAAGCTCAATTTTAATGCCTCTGTGGGTAGGAGCGCGAGGGCACTATCCACGCGCATGAGACTGAGTGAGACATGTATTAGAATATATTGACTTCTCTCTCTCTTACTCCGTTACAATTTACTCATATCAATTTATTGTTAATATAAAAAAATTGCGTGAATTTACGTGACTTAAAGTAATTATTTTGGGAGCTTTAAAGCGTCTGCAAAGCAAAACGGCCGACGGAAACTGTCTGGGAGTATTGGCGACTTATTTTTAAGGATATTGCCTAAAATATACGTAAAAATCAGCTTTGAGAATTTACGTGAGGTAAGTAATCTTTTGATGTACCTTGATTACCCGATACCTGAAAATTGGCCGTCTGAGCAAGCTAGCCGATAGGCATGCGTTCTTAGTACATACTAACACTACTCAATCGTCCACATTTCCTTCGTCAGAAAATACGTGACGTCTGGTGGCCCTGGGAACTTGCTCTAATGGCCGTGGTAATGGGAGTGTCACTTTTCACGAAACTTTTCGATCCTAGTTTTAAGTACATAGTAAGTGTTCACTGGCCCACCACGATTGCCCATTGCTTCACCATTGTCCCATTCCAAATAACACATCAACATATCCCGCGGAGTAGTTGTACGGTATAGTGCGGGCAGGTCAAAAAAAAAACAAATAGTCTTTGTGGTGCGGTGTTAATACTATTGGCCACTAACAATCTCTCACGTTTTTAGATTAATAATGCTGTCATAGCAAATTAACAGGGAAAAGTGATATTTTTTAATTTTTCCTCTCCTTCAGGATTAATTTTATAAAAATTATTTTAAAAATAACAACTACGCCGTAAAACGCGTTGGATGCCATTTATTTGTTTTTTTGACACCAGCCCGCACTATGCCGTACAACTACTCCGCGCGATATGTTGATGTGTTATTATTTGGAATGGGGCAATGGTGAAGCAATGGGTAATCGTGGTGGGCCAGTGAACACTGGAACACTGGAACTGCCTCGTTGGTCTAGCGGTCGCATAGCGCGACTGCCGATCACAGGTCTCGGGTTCGATTCCCGGGTCAGGCCGAAATCGCTTTGTGGGTTTTAGAAACTTTCACAAAGCAGCCTGGACTTTGGAAGTTGGCGGTGTTACACCCCCGTGCCTGGGAGGGCACGTAAAGCCGGCGTCCTCGAATGCTACTCAGTAGCAGTCGTATATAAATCCACGTCAGAGGCCGTCAGGCGGATTTGAGACAACTCTGACACTAGGGCTTGTTAGGTGATTAAACCTGCAGCTCACTCGATAAGAAGAAGAAGTGAACACTTACTATGAACTTAAAACTAGGATCGAAAACAATTTCGTGAAAAGTGACACTCCCATTACTATGCGGCGTGCGCAAGTTGGAGCGATTTTGCTATTGTGACTAAATTAGTGAGTTTCAATAGTTTCTTTAGAAAAGTTGTTTGTAATCATGGACCGATACTTGAACATGTGATCCTATCACATGTTCAAGTATCGGTCACTAACTACCAGTCATCCTATATTATCATTGAGATAAAATGGATTTGCCTGGGATAAGGAAAAGTGGAGATAGTAGTGTGTTACCACAGAATAATTACTAATAACTGTAAATTAAAATATTAAGTTCTAAAGTTGCTTCTTTACTCAAAAATCATTAGTGACGTTCCACTGCTGGGCCTCCTCTCAATCAGAGAAGGATTGAGTGTCAATCACTACGCTTGCTCAATGCGGGTTGGTGATGTAGGTTTACTGCGGAATTCAATATACTGTCTACCTCTGGATTTGCTTACTAGAGATAGGAATTTGACATTACTTGTATGGGGCTAATGTCAAAATTCTATCTCTAGTAAGCAAATCCAGAGATAGTTAGGTTATTGGGAACGGCTGTTAAAGAACTTTGTTTCTCATAAGAACATGGTTCACTTAAAATAGTATTTTCAAAAATAGCTTACTATTAAATATACGGCGCTTTGGTTTATTAATATCTATAAGTAAACAGAGGGTACAGACCACATCAAGTTACAACAAACTATCAAATTTCTGCAATACATTTTCAACCTTATCACAATAGTGGGATTGTGTGTGATTCGGGTACTGTGACCTGCTGTTGTCTGTACAACAATTGACGGAAAAATCGTCAACAGTCAGTATAGAAATGTTTTTAACAATATTGGCATAATCATAACCGAATTTCTGAAAAACATTGAAATACTGACTTATAAGTAGTTATTTTTCTGTATATATTTATTTGGTGCACATTTTTATGTCATAAGGTAGGCTATTGTACAGTTTTACTCCTTCATATAAGTAGTATAGGAGAGCACGTTAATGTCGGTCCTGCGCCTGATCTCTCTCCGGTCGTGTCGGATTACCGTCCCATCGGGGTATGAGAGTGAGGGAATAGGGAGTGCACCTGTGTCTGCGCAAATGCTTGTGCACTATAATATGTCCTACGCAGCTGGCTGATCTCCTTATATGAGAACAGCCGCCGTGGCCGGCAATCGGCTAGGACGCCATCATCGTCATCATATTTTTCTTACCATATGTTAGCGCGCGTGGTTGAGTAATTTCTAGTTTATATCTGTTTCTTCAGTGCTCGAATATTTTATGTGTAAGCTTTATATTGGAGTGAATGTTACCAATTTGCGATAAATTGTTTATATAAATAAATTAATAATAATAAACTCCCTAGTACCGTTCCTTGAGTAATAATACCACAGTTAGTATCTCGAAACTTTACCTACTTCAACGTATACGAATCTGTAAAATTTTACCAATCAAACATTAACCTACCGCCGGTAACTAGGCATCGATACTTTTTAGTTAATTCTTGCATTTTTATTCGGGTGTGGGCCGGTATGTAAAGTTCAATAAGACAGTTTTATTTTAATTTTAATTTGTTTGTTTATATTTTATTAATTTTAATTTAGTAATTTAAGTTTGTATATAATGTAAATTCTACTCTGAAATTATTTTTATCACCTCCAAATATCAGACAGTGGGTTAAATTTAACTTGCAAGATTTGATAACATACAGGTGAAACTAAAAGAAAAGCTTATAAAAATGCTCCTAAAATAAAACTAATACCTAGGCCTACCTGAATATTTTTTTATGGGACCAAGTAGAGAGACCTAGGCCTAGTGCGGGTCAGCAGTAACTACTGTAGCGCTTTCGACTGGGTTTTTAAATCTAAATTCGGTCTAGCCTGTCACATTAAGGCTCACGCTTGGAGGTAAATTGCCATGGGTCGCCGTTATCGAAATCGATAAGGAGAACTATATATCAGACCGTATTTTTTTAAGTTTCAGACTTTAAAAGCTTTCCTTAAACTGAACACAAAACCTACTCAATTTAATATAATCAACACTGTTTCTGCAAACTGCAGACAGGACAACATTTATTATTTTAAAGACTAGCCGTTTTCCCGCGGTTTCACTCGCATCCCGTGGGAATTACTGCCTGTACCCGGATAAAATATAGCCTATGTCACTCGTGGATAATGTAGCTTTCGAATGGTGAAAGAATTTTTAAAATCGGACCAGTAGTTTTTGAGCCTATTCATTACAACCAAACAAACAAACAAAGTTTTCCTCTTTATAATATTAGTATAGATATATAGTGGATCCTTTATTTTCAGAATATGGGTTTACCTATATCTAATAATACCTACATATAAAATAAAAATTTGAGTATTGAAAAACCGTATTGACAAAATAATGAAATGGTTTCAGACTTTATAAAACAAACTTGTACATTTGTTGTTTTTATCGTCCAGGTTTCCTCAAGATATTTTATTTCACTTTTAATTACTAACTTTTTAATTTAACAATATTTTACCTATTCCAAATTAACTAGGAACACAAAAAATAATAACAAAATAATCTACCTTATTCTTAAGTACAGACGACAGTAGGTGAACCTATCCGAACCTGGCAAATTTTACCAATCGAACATTAACTTTCATTGAAAATCTGTTGAAGAAATTTAACAGATTGTCGTAGGTTGATGTGCTGGCGTCTGTACATATAATTACTTACAATGTAAGATGACGTGACGACCGCCTGAAGGTGTAACACCGACTGTTGAAACAGTATGGCCCTTGTGGCTGATTAAGTAACATACATTATTATATCAGATAGATTTTACATTTTGTTCGTGTGCAAAAGGTTGTTGGTTCGTAAGACTCACGATTATCTTGTTTTGTAAATAATACTCGAAAACTGCCTTCTATACTTTCATACTCCTAGTATAAAGAGGATTTTTTGTTTGTTTGTTTTTACTCTATGCTCTGAAACGATTGCAAAAATTCTTTCCTTATAGAAATATTTAGAAGCTATACTATCCCCGGGTGATTATATTTTACTGGCTTCTGCCAGCGGTTTCACCCGCGTCCCTTGGGAACTACTCGGCGCACCCGGATAAAAAGTTACCTATAGCCTTCCTCGATAAATGGGCTATCTAACACTGAAAGAATTTTTCAAATCGGACCAGTAGTTCCTGAGATTAGCGCGTTCAAACAAACAAACAA
>NWSH02000437.1:1460210-1473589 GCA_002382865.2 Heliothis virescens | reverse complement strand
ACAATACGACTGGGTTGTGCTAAATGAGATGTGTATAAGAGACAGATAACTGAGCTATCTAACACTGAAAGAATTTTTCAAATCGGACCAGTAGTTCCTGAGATTAGCGCGTTCGAACAAACAAAAAAACTCTTCAGCTTTATAATATTAGTATAGATTTTGGTACGAGAAGTAGTTTCACAGGACGCGGGTGAATCCGCGAGAAACAGCTTGTTATTTGTAAGCAGAGTGATTCATGCATGACGAGTTTTTGTTGTAGTAGATGTGTAATAATGTGTATATACGTAGGTAGGTCCCCGTTGCCTCGTTGGTCTACGCGCGAGGTCTCGAGTTCGATTCCTGGGTCGGGCCGAAATCGCTTTGTGGGTTTTAGAAATTTTCACAAAGCAGCCTGGAGTTGGAAGTTGGTGATTGATACACACCCGCGCATCGGAGAGCACTTTAATGTCGGTTCTGCGCTTAATCTCTCTCCGGTCGTGTCGGATTGCCGTCCCATAGGGTTATGTCAGTGAGGGAATAGGGAGTGCACCTGTGTCTGCGCAAATGCTTGTGCACTGTAATATGTCCTGCGCAGCTGGCTGATCTCCTTATATGAGAACAGCTGCCGTGGCCGACAAACGGCTAGGACGCCATCATCATCATCATCATCATCACATATGTCACGGTTAGATTACAATCTATCTCTCGAGATTGCAAACTGTCGAAATATTGTAAAACCGCACCATGCTGTCCAAGGGATTGGTCGGCCTTACAATAGATATCTCGGAATGGTCGGCCTTCCAACAGACCATTCTGTGCCCGTGACCAATCAGGGACAGCCGTCGGAAAGTTCACAGTTTGACAATTGTAAAATTGTAATCTATTTTTATAATTATGTTAAATTGTAAACAGTTTGATGCGGTTCACAATATTTCAGTACTTTGCAATGTCGCGAGAAATTTTGCAATCTTTGGTATTTACAATCTTATCTACGGTGAAGTATAGACCTTAAATTTGCTTATAATGACCATAATTCATTGATTGATTTATAGTGTAATTATTTTTATTAAGTACTTTTTATATATAAGTTTTGATTATTTATTCTGATATCTTGATAGTAAGTACTAGCAGAGGAAAATTACCAGTCCGTAGCTCTCTGCCAGATAATATGTGTTACATAAAAGTTCTCTTAACATTCATATAGGACTGATTGTCTTCGTTATCATCTTATTATTATTTTTTTAACTTACGGGATAAAGGTCTGTTCTCATTAATGAAGGAATTTAAAAGCAGTTTGGTGATTTAAAGGTACATTTTGAACGCCAGCTGTCGACTGCAACTGCATCTGCGGTACTGGTAATACTGGTATGTGTGTATTCAGATATCGAACGATTTCATGCAGTCACGGCACGTGCGGTCGGCAGTTGCAGTCGGTAGCAAGCTTTCAAAACGTAACTAAAAACTTTACTGATTAATAAATTAAATAAGATACAAAAATCAAAGAGTAATTCTAAAATTCCAGTCCAGCAGATTCGAAGATATTTTTCCAGAAGTCCAGATCTTTAGTTTCTATTGTTTTCGGAATTAGGGTATCTCCTATGTCCACATAGGTTTTGCTAGAGTTGTCATATTCAGGCCAGATTGTACCAAGAGACGAGTCAGGAGTTGGATTCCTGTAGAAGGAAATTGAATAGTTAATTTCACATAGTTCTAATAATAATAATAATATGTATCCCGCGGGGCATCTGAGGCGGATGAACGGGGGCGGGGAATAGCGACCCCACGGGTACCAAGTGCTAAAGTGAGAGGATACTATCCCTTTATCTCCGGCATGCCCTGACGAGTGAACCTGAGTGAACCCTGACGGGGGATAGGTCTTCATTGGCCGTCCAGAGTGGAGTCACTAGAGTAGGGTTAGTAGCCCTACTCGGAGAGTGGGTGCCTCGTGGTAAGTGGCGAGTGGGCCAGAGATGCTGGACAAGCACATGATCTGAGAGCGAGGCATCTTCACCTTTCAGCCGCTCATGTCCCTGTTGCCCCCTTGTCCTTGGGCACATTTATATAGCGTATACGGGGATAATCGTCACTTTTGTGTCACCATCTCATTAAAGTTATCTCAACAGGGCTTCAGCGTGTTGGCTTCGGCCCAACGTTTACCTTTAAAAAATCCGGGACTCTATAGTCCCGCGGTCGAGCGGTCTGGTTCGAGGCATACAAAATAATACTTATGTAATTACACATTCAACCAATTTAAGTTTCATTGGTGCCGCAAAATTTTTACTATTATGATTACTAGGCAGATAATTTTGAAATAGCTCAATAAGCAACAAGATAAGTAGAATGATATACTAATAATCTTATCACTTACCCGTGTTTAGCGAAGTTTGTAAACACAGTACACGCCAATTGAATCAACTCGTACTCCTTAGTATTTTCTTTTACTTCCACATTGTGTATGTTAGCATTCAATAAGTACATTAGGTCATCCAAATGGGCAGTTCCTTTGATTCCATACTTCAGACCCTGACTGCCATACACATTTCTACCAGACACACAGGAGAACTTATACATGTATCTTCGACCAGAACCAACCTTTGGTAGATGAGTAAGGAATCTATAAATGTCAGTTATGAAACAAGCATAATTCGTGTAAGATACAAACTCTCTCATGCAGTCTTCGTTGATAACCTTCCCCTTGAAATAATAATCATGTATCTGTTTCGATATCTCTAAAACAGTATCCGGGGTGCATTTCATTAGTATCTTTCTTGGAACTACGAGCTCTGGGTATCGATTGTAATGTTGCAGAAAAGATTGTTCAAAAAATGCAATACCAATAACGGCTTCTTCGCTTGTATGTCCAATCAGTACATCTACATCGTTAATCCTTCTATTTTTTAAGGCTTCAAGAGGTTCTTCTGTCAGAAAATGTTCTTTACCAAAGTCTTTTTCCACGACCGGAGTGAAATGATAAAACTTAAGTGGGTTGTTGTTATACTCCTCTAAAGATATCACAGTAGGTTTAGGGTCTATAAGTTTCTCCGTAGGCACACTTTGTAAAAATTCTAGCAGTTTATGCGGGTCATTTGTCTCAAAGCCCAAGATTTTGCCAAGTACGAATGCACGCTTCTTTGGCATGAAAGGCATAGACCAATCGCATAGAGGTGCGCCGCTCATTGGTACAGCTCTCTTGAAAAGACCTTTAGACATGGGAGAGAGTATGTGCAAACAAGTAGACGATCCACCAGCACTTTCACCAAACACGGTGACGTTCTTTGGATCTCCGCCGAAGCTGGCAATGTTATCTCTCACCCAGCGTAATGCAGCAACTTGGTCTTTCAATCCCGCGTTCCCGGGTACTTCTTCAGTATCTAGGCATAAGAAACCTAGTGCTTCTAACCTGTAGTTAATGGTTACAAGTATCACACCGTGGGACATGAGGAAGTCCGGGCCATAGTGGTCATCATCACCAGACCCACTTTTGAAACCNTCCCGCGTTTCCGGGTACTTCTTCAGTATCTAGGCATAAGAAACCTAGTGCTTCTAACCTGTAGTTAATGGTTACAAGTATCACACCGTGGGACATGAGGAAGTCCGGGCCATAGTGGTCATCATCACCAGACCCACTTTTGAAACCCCCTCCGTGAATGAACACCATAACTGGCAATGGGTTGTTCGACATGATGTCTGGGCTGTACACGTTTAGGTACAAACAATCTTCATTTCCTGGTATAATGGTTTCTGTGAATAAGTCCTTCTGTGGGCATTTTGGACCGTGTTCTGTGGCACTTTTTATTCCTTCCCAAGGCAGAGGCGGCTGAGGTGCCTGGAATAAAAAACAATTTACTTAAATTTAAGTATTGTTCATAGGAATTTGACACTTATTTTTTCGACAATAATGTTGAGTCTGCCTTGTTTATCTTTACAATCTACGATACGTGTTTGTAACGCTAAAATATTTTTTTGCGCTATTATTACTGTACAATCAAAAATAGATATAATACGATTAGCAGTCGTATGATTTTAAATGGATGGTCTCTGTCATTGCCCGCTTTCGACCTTCATGAATATTATATTACTTAATATTCGTAATTTTATGTTGTTTACCTTAAATCTCAGTTTGCCCAACGGTGGTTGAGCGTATGGGATGCCCTTGAAGCTATAATACGTTCCGTCTCCCGTGATCGTCTCCAACTTTTCTCCAGACAACCATCCTTGCTGCACCTTCACTTCCACCATTGTCACGCTTTAAATACTCTGGAATATTGACATTGATGTGATTTCAGTTCGGTTTCCTGCTATCGTTTGTCGGTACTCATGCGAATAAACAATTTAAACTTATACCACAGATTATAACATATACGCACTTTTTACTGAATGAAAAAAATACTACTTGTGATCGATATGTTATGAAATTATTATCTTTACTAATGTAATCCACAAACACAATACTATCTCCCAGTAAAACCGTGGTAGATATTTTTATAGCAACTTATACATTTTATCATTGTGATAAAATGGATTTTGCCTAGGATTAGGAAAAGTGGAGATAGATAATACAGAATAGTTTAAGTTCTAAAGTCGCTTCTTTACGCAAAAATCGTCTATCACTTCCCCCTTGCTGGGCCTCATGTTACACAGAGAAGGATTGAGTGTTAATCACCACGCTTGCTCAATGCGGGTTAGTGATCTCAGACGGTTATTATTTTTTTAAGTTTCATTCTTAAAAACCTTCCATTATAAACTTGTAAGTAATTCTAAAAATAATGAAACAAAGTTATAAATAATGTGGTTTCACACTTTAGGAAACAAGAACAGTATGCATTTGTTTTTTTTATGGTCCAGGTTTCATCGAGATGTTTTCCTTCACCTTTAATATCTAAGTTTTTATTTAACAATATTTTAACTATTCCAAATTCTTAGAGACATACAAAAATAGTAACAAAATAATCTAAGTCTATTCTTAAGTCCAGTATGTGAACCGATCCGAATCTGTTAAATTAGAGCAATCAACTTTAATTTTTGATTGAAAATCTATTGAAGAAATTTTACAGATTGTAGTAGGTGATGTTTTGGCGTGTGTAAATATGAGTACCTACTTACAATAAAAGATGACGTGACGCCTGTCTCGAGGTGTAACACCGACTGCCGAAATTGCGTGGCTGATTAAAAAACATATTATATAATACAACATTTTTGTTTACTAAAAAGTTTGTTGGTTTGTAAGACTCATGATAATGTTGCTTTATAAAGAAAACTAACTCGGTCACCGTGACTCGCGTCTGTTTATTGTAATATGTATCAAATACTCAAGCACTGTTGTCTATACATGTCTATACTTCCATACTAATATTATTAAGAGGTTGTTTGGTTTTAACTTTGGCTGGGTTGCTCGATTTAACTTTAACTATAACCTAACCTTAACCGACCGTGAAATGGCCGCCCATTGGTAACACAGCTGTCACGTCAAAAATTTGATCAATGGGCGGCCATTCACGGCCGGTTAAGGTTAGGTTATAGTGAAACTTAAATCGAGCAACCCAGCCTTAGGCTCCAAAATATGGATTCAATTTGTAAAATTCTTTACTGTTAGACAAAATTAGAAGCTTATACTATCCCCGGGTGACAAAGGCTATACCTATTTTATTTTGGTACGGTAAGTAGTTTGACAGGAGGCGGGTGAAACCGCGGGAAACAGCTTGTTACTTATAAGCAGAGTGACTCATGACGAGTGTTTGTTTTCGTAGGTGTGTATATGAGGCTTACTTTGTTTGAGTTTGTGTTGCTGACGTCGAATTATCAAAAAAATCTATACTTCTTAATACGTATACCAATAATATAAAGCTGAAGAATTTGTTTGTTTGAACGCGCTAATCTCAGGAACTGATAGTCCGACTTGAGAAATTATTTCAGTGTTGGCTAGCCCATTTATTGAAAAAGGCTATGGCTACTTTTTATCCGGGTGCGCGTAGTAGTTCCCACGGGAAGCGGGTGAAGCCGTTGACGGGAGAAAGTTATTAATATGTATAGTGCACGTGTGTCTACGCATACATATTACAATTTTAATGCCTCTTACAAAACAAGCGGTCTAAATATATTTAGACCTTAAACTCGTTTATCATGACCGTAATTCCAAATAAGGTAAATAAAAAGGTGTGAATACTTAACAAGTTTTATTTATTCTGATATATTAATTTTAAGTACTTAGATGCAGAGAAAAATGACCATACCGAAGCTTTCGACCAGTAATGTGTATAACATAATGTTCTACTGACATTTATGTAGGACTGACTGTCTTCATTTTATTTTTTATCTCATAGGGCAAAGGTCTATTCTCATATAAGAAACTAGCTTCCGCCAGCGGTTTCACCCGCATCCCGTGGGAACTATTCGTCGCACCCGGATAAAAAGTAGCCTATAGCCTTCCTCGATAAATGGGCTATCTAACAGTGAAAGAATTTTTAAAATCGAACCGGTAGTACCTGAGATTAGCGCGTTCAAACAAACAAACTCTTCAGCTTTATAATATTAGTGTAGATAATTTTAGAAAAATTTGGTGATTTTGAATACCAGCTGCAGACTGCAACTGCCGGCCGCACGGGCTGCAGTTCCACTGCTGGTTTGTGTGTATTTACATGAAATCTTTTTGGATCAAAGCTATGATTCAAAACGTACCTTTAGTCATGTTTTTACGCCGAAAGAAAAGCTTGTTTGTCTGTTCAAGTCAACCAGTTTACCTTGAACAGTTGATACGTTAATGTGCCTACTTTTTGTTCGAAATGACTATGCAGTATTTAGTAAGTCGTCACAGCCCTGCGGATCGGTCAATCATGAGGTTAAGCAACGATTGGCGCGGCCGGTCCGTAGATGGGTGACCATCTTGGCTGGTTCCTTGGGTTGCCCGGGTAACGGGGTTGAGGAGGTCAGATAGGCAGTCGCTCCATGTGAAACGCAGCTGCATCTGGTTAGACTGGAAGTCGATCTTAAGATAGATGGGAAAAGGCTAGATGGACGATGAGTTGTAAAGACGAGAGCACATCAAGTTACCACGATCTGTCAAATTACTGCAATAGATTTTCAACCTTATCACTATAGTGGTAGGTTAATGTTTGATTGGTAAAATTTGACAGATTCGGGTAACGTGGCCTGCTGTTATCTGTACAAGACGCAATTTATAAAAACTAATCAGATTAAAAGAAAGGTATTTATTTACAACAAAATAGTAATAATATACAAAAAATATATATAACTGACTTTGAAAGTAAAGGTGGCTCCGACGTCGATTCTGCACCATCATCAGTCTTAAAAAAACTCCTTTTGAGTAAGCACTTAACTAAAAGTAAAGAATTTTGATAGAACTTTTTACAGATATAAGTTTGTACATATAAACAAAAGCTTACAATAATTATGCAATTAAGTTAGTTGTTAATATTGTATTTACATTTCTTTAAAATCATCATTCATCTTCATCTTTTGAGGTCATCTTTTGAGGAGTGCCTAAATGTAGTATAGAATATCCATTATAGCTATAACACTTCTTAGAATTCCAGTCCAGCATATTCGAAGATGGTCTTCCAAAAAGCCAGGGATTCGGCCTCTGGCTTAGTCTTCTGTACCAGGGTGTCTCCAATTTCCACGTAGGCTTTAGTAGCGTTGTTGTATTCTGGCCAGATGGTGCCAAGAGATGGATCAGGAGTTGGGTTCCTGAGGGCAAAGAGTTGAGAGGTCCTAGTTAGACATGGCCTAGCTAGAAAGAGTCTGAAATGTGGCCTATATTATACTGCATTTATAATTGCTTGCTGTTTTAAAGCTCATGACAAAGACTAACGGCCAGTTTCACAGGATCCAGTTAAAATTCTAAATAGCTATCTGACAGATAGAGACATCTTGCACTAGAAATGTTTTTAATTTTGATTTTTCTATGGCATTATCTGTTAGATTATCTAGTATCCTATCTAGAACTGGGTTAAGTATAAAAAATTGGGGTCCAACCACAGTTACTTAGATAATGAATAACTGAAACATGGGCATAAATGCAACAATTGGAGATAAGATATTTGATATTGAATGCTTACATTTTAAAGCAATATCATGTTGGGCTCATCATTTTTATCATACTTGTCTTTCTTTATCAGGTTTAAGTATCGAGATAATTTTATTATAGTCACAACAAAAACGTCTTCACCATCGTTATCTCCTCTTTCATAACAACTACCACATAGGTATATAAACCATTATCAATATAATTGGAATATCCTACAGCTAATATTCATCTGCCTAAACCTTTTCCCAACTATGTTGGGNTTATTAAAAAAATGTTATAGCGATTATGTAAAGTTTAAAATTATTTTGTCCACCCAAACCAAAATTTTTCTCATTTTTAGTCAATTCCTTCCAAATCTCCACTCATCTTAAAAAGTGCTCCTTTTGCGAAATGTACAAATTGAGAAGTGTACCAATTGCGAAATGTACCATTTGAGAAGTGTACCATTTGCGAAGTGTACCATTTGAGCAAGGTGTACCAAATGCGAAGTGTACCAAATGCGCATAACCCCCACCAATTTATTGTGCCTTCCGAAACACAGAAGAACTCGTTATAACATGATGGTCACCCATCCACGGACCGACCGCGTCAAGCGTTGCTCAACCTTATGATCAATCGATCCGCGCGGCTTTGACTTAGCCACGAGCTCTTCAACCTACAGCTAATATTACGCAATAAAAATAAACAATAACAATAAAAGTTAGTAATCATTGACTCACCCAAACTTAGCGAAATTCGTAAATACGGTGCATACTAAATTGACTAGGTCATATTCCTTGGTATTTTTCTCAAGTGCCAAATTATGTGCCTTCGCGTGGAATAGGTACATCAAGTCATCCAAATGAGCAGCGGCCTTGATTCCATACTTCAGAGCCGGGCTACTGTACACATTTCTACCAGACACACATCCAAACTTGTACAAGTACCTCCGACCAGTTCCAACCTTCGGCAGGTGTGAAATGAATCTATGAATATCATAGACGAAGCTGGCCTGGCTTAAGTAGTAGACATATTCCTTCATAAGTTTCACGTCAAGTGGCTTTCCCTTGAAAAAATACTCGTGTATCCTGTCTGATATTTCCAAAATTTTCTCAGGAGTACTCGTTGTTAGAATCTTTCTTGGGACTAACAACTCCGGGTAACGGCCATATTGTTTTAATGTCGATTGTTCAAAAAAGGGGACTCCAAACGAACTTTCTTCACTCGTATGGCCAATTAAAAGGTCTGCATCATTAACTCGTTTATTCTTCAATGCCTCCAGCGGGTCCTCGATCAAGAAGTGTTCTTTACCAAAGTTTTTTTCTATAACTGGAGTGAAGTGGTACAGCTTAATCAGATTATTGTTGTATTCCTCAAATGACAACAGCACCGGATTGGTGCCTACTAGTTTTTCTGCTGGAAGGCCTTGCAAGAACTCTAAAAGTTCATGCGGGTCACATGTATCAAGGCCTAAATCTCTGCCAAGCATGAATGCTCGTTTCTGTGGCATAAATGGTATACTCCAATCATTTATTGGCACACCACTCATTGAAATAGCTTTGGAGAAAAGTCCCTTAGACATCGGAGATATCATGTGGAAGCAAGTGGACGCGCCGCCAGCACTCTCACCAAACACTGTGACGTTGTCAGGATCTCCACCAAAGCTAGCGATATTTTCCTTCACCCATCGCAAAGCAGCAACTTGGTCCTTCAATCCAGCGTTTCCGGGTACTTCTTCAGTGTCTAAGCATAAGAAGCCTAGTACTTCTAGCCTGTAGTTCAAGGTTACGAGCACCACACCGTGGGGCATGAGGAAGTCTGGTCCGTAGTTATCATCATCTGCTGACCCACTCTTATATCCACCACCGTGGATGAATACCATGACAGGCAATGGTCGGATCGGTTTGATGTCTGGGCTGTATACATTGAGGTACAAGCAGTCCTCGCTGCCGTGTTCAATAGCACCAGTGAGAATGGACTGCTGGATGCATTTAGGTCCATGCTCTAAAGCGCTTCGTGTTCCTTCCCATGGCAGAGGAGGAAGTGGAGCCTGGAAAAACACATTAAGCCATTTAATGCAACCATTTATTGATAACTTTATAAAAAAATAAGAAAAACAGTCTTTTAGATTACTTTTGCTTATCTAAAATTTGGTTTTTGCACATTTGTTCTAGACACATCCTTATGTTGCATGAGAGTAAATTATATAGGTTTTTCTTGTCCAGCGGTTTCTACTGCATCCTATATCGAGTCATCCGGGTGCGCCGAGTAATCTCCACCTACTCCGAGCCCCCGGATGACTCAATAAAGTAATCTAACAAACTTTTTTTTAACAAGCCCGTAATTCCTGAGATTAGCGCGTTCATTATAATATTAGTATAGATTTTTACTGCTATTCATCACTCACCTTGAATCTAAGCTTGCCCAGCGGTGGCTGAGCGTATGGGATGCCTTTGAAACTGTAATAGGTTCCTTCTCCCGTGACGGTCTCGAGCAGCGCTCCAGCCAACCAACCCTGCTGCACTTTCACTTTTGCCATTTTGTATTAATAATTAATTCTGTAAAAAACAAACTGTTAAATAAGTAATCTACACTTCCTTATAAGAACCTTTTCCTTATCGTTAATTCTCAATTCTTTAACTGATCTGAACACAACTTTGCACGCATGCTTAACTGAATTATTATCTTTGGTTCTTGACATATATATTTTTAATTTGGTGATAAAGTTGAAGTGAAAGAGTTTATTCAGATTGGGCTATACAATAGCATTATTATATTTATGAAAACAATAGTTTATTTTGCAAATATGGGTATACAATAGTTCTTAAAAATATATCACAACACGTCAGCCATATTTTGCCTACCATTCCGCATGCAAAAAATATAATTATTGAATAAAAGTATTTTAATATTAGTTACACATTTTCTTACACTAAATAAGATTATAGGAGACAATTAAATTGTAGACTACGAATTAAATGATGAATATAAAAAAATATAAAAATTATATACGAATTATATAAAAATGTCATACATAAGTATTGTGAGTATAGATATTAATATAAGAATATTATAGGAAAAAAGTGTATAAGACCATGCTCCTTTTCCAGCCATAATACTTGGAAGCGGTATAGGGTACGTTTTTTAGGCACGACGTTTGGGGGTGTTGTCGGATTGTAAAAAAAAATACGAGAATGAATGATCTATTAAGATATAGATTTAAGATACAATATATTTGTGCATGAATAAGTACTAGCCGTATGGGTCGATCGATCATAAGGTTAAGCAATGCATGGCGCGGTCCGTGAATGAGTGCACGTCTATGTTACAACGAGTATCAATTGAACATTTTTGGCAGTCTTTGCGTAGGTACAGTCAGGAGCTAGGAAGTAGGACTAGTCTTACCAGTGGTATCGGGTGGCCCGAGTAACTGGCTTTGCATTTTTAAGGCATTTGCTCCATTTGATGCACTGGTACCAACTGGGTACCAGTGTATCTCAGTTAGACTGGAAGCTGACCACAACATAAGTGGGAAAAACCTATCAGGTGTAAAAAGTCATATTCATCAATATTATTGATTATAAAACGACCTTGTCACTCGACAAATAAATTATTTGGAACAATCAGTTTAAAGGAAATACCGATACGCTTTATCAGAGATGACCTATCAAATTACTTCATTACTAATAAGGTAGATAATCAAATTCAATGTCGTAGGCAGGTAAATAGTTTTCTTTTCGTCCTATATATTGGAATTCCCAAAAAAGGAGGTGCTGAAATTATTATAGACGGTAAGTAATTCTCAAAATTATTACACATTTAAATACGAGTAAGTTCATATTATTAAGCAATTTATGAAGAAATTACTATTTTCGGTAAAATTAATCATTTGATGTTTTTTGTTACATTTTGAGAACGAAATTCTATACAAGATGAATCAGCAAATGTACCAAACCGTGGTACAGACGACAGCACATCAAGATACCACAATCTGTCAAAGTGCAATAGATTTTCAACCGTATCACAATAATGGTAGGTTAACGTTTGATTGGTAAAATTTTACAGATTCGAGAACCGTGACAGTTGTTTGTATACATACTAATTATTAAAAAAATATTGAGTTATAATTTATGTTGTACCTTATATCCTTTCTAAGGATGATGGATGGATGTGTTCACCGTGCCACAGTTGATTGGATACTGGTCCGATTTGGGCAATTTGGCACTACTTGTACCTAAGCGTGACTTAGCACTTTAAAACGGTATGTAGATAACACCCAGATGCAAAGATGTACGATGATTGGCAATATATATAACTAAGGTGGAGGATATCGTGNAAGATGGTTTTGTGTCGGTGCAAAGGAGGAAGCGCCGTCAAAGAACAACCAAGAACCGCTGCGGCACAGCTCCCATCAAGGCTAACATCCCAATTCGTGTCGCCCAGCCGAACACTCCCGTATACATTTCCCGCCTTCACTATACAACTAAGGTGGAGGATATCGTGGAGTACGTGTGCCAGAAGACCAAGTACAGGCTGAGAGTGCAGCAGCTGGAATCGCGCCGCAACGTCTACTTCAATTCGTTTGTGGTGCGAGTACCGACGTGTTTTCTGCACAACGTCTTAGCGGAGGACTTCTGGCCGCAAGGTGGTGTTCCGACGCTTCCGCGGACAAGTGCCATACGACCGCACAAATAAACTGCCCTAGGAAGTGATACTAGTTATAGTTATAAGTTTATTTACTTTTAACACAACCTGTATTATAATTATATGTATGTTAGTCCTTAAGGTATTTATCTATGGGCCAAAGTAGCCTGAAAATAAAGATTTTATTATTATATTATTCCATTTATTTATTAACACACATATAAATTACATTTTTAAATCTTATATATAAAAATCAATTGCTGTTCGTTAGTCTCACTAAAACTCAAGAATGGCTGGACCGACCGGGCTTATTTTGGTTTTAAAATGTTTGTACAGATCGAGGAAGTTTATAACGATTGAGATAAATTATGATAATAAAAAAAATTAAAAAGATAATACGAAGTTTACCTGGTCAGGCTAGTCTTCTATATATAAAAATGAATCGCTAAATGTGTTGGTAAGCGCATAACTCAAGAACGGCTGGACCGATCGGGCTTATTTTGGTTTTAAAATGTTTGTACAGATCGAGGGAAGGTTTAAACGATGAGAAAAAGATAATAAAATAAAATTACAGGTAGGTGATACGAAGTTTACCTGGTCAGCTAGTCTTATATATAAAAATCAATTGCTGTTCATTAGTCTCACTAAAACTCAAGAATGGCTGGACCGATCGGGCTTATTTTGGTTTTAAAATGTTTGTACAGATCGAGGGAAGGTTTAAACGATGAGAAAA
>NWSH02000437.1:1406197-1417695 GCA_002382865.2 Heliothis virescens | reverse complement strand
GGCGGGCGAGTGCGCGGCCGGCGGCGCGCTGACGCTGCGCTGCGAGGCGCGCGCCACGGGCCGCACGGGCGTGGAGATGGAGGCGCTGACGGGCTGCGCGGTGGCGGCGCTGGCGCTCTACGACATGTGCAAGTCGGTGGACCGCGACATGCGCATCTCGGACCTGCGCGTGCTGCACAAGTCGGGCGGGCGCAGCGACTGGCCGGCGCCGGCGCACTGTGGTCCCGCCGCCCATACAAGGGCGGTCATAAATACCTAATTCGCTTAATTTGCTTTTTTTTCGGGTAAATTAATAAAATAACTTTTAAGTTAGTATAGTAATGATATATTTCACTGTCAGAAGTCAGTAAATATACAAAACTTATAGTGCACCATCATTTTTATACAATTTAATAGAGGAAAATAAACAGTTAAAATATAATTATTTATTTCTTATAATAATTACGAACTAATTACATTTTAACATAAAAAAAAACAATGTTAATTTATATATTTCACCATAAAATAATAATTAAATGATATACTTAATCCTATTTTAAACTTACAGCTAGGGAAAATACATAAAAATGGAAAAAAAATCAAACAATTTTAATTATATTTATTTTTTAACTTTTAATAGGTGTAATACTTCTATAAACATTTGGAATAATACGTAAAAATCTTTCTTGGGACGGCCACGAGATGGGCCCGGAATATTCTCGACTTCTTTCGTACACTTCTCATTACTTCTTATTATTTCTACCTGTTCAATTTCCGTCAACCAATCACATTATTTATTTAAAAATAATGCTTTATTCCTATTTTAAATTTTTCAATACCGTTCCAGACTTTTACACAATTTTAATATCTTATCATCTAAATTCTTAATATCTATAGCCTTGACATCACTTAAACAAGCTAGAAATGTGCTTAAAACATGTTTATGTTTCTGAGAAATGGTTCCGCCAACTTCGGTTAACCATATTTTGAACAAATGCATCCTTGTAAAGGTACATTTAATCATATTACCTGAAAGAAAAATTAAAACAGTAAAAAACAGTTTCTACGTGTACGCTACGAAGAGTCTACGCCGTAGTGTTTCAGACCTCGTAGCAGCTCTACAGGCGGCTACAGGCGGACAAATCTTTTTGTATTCGAAAATAGACAGATCAATCTTTAATATGTAGTACATGAGAGATATTGAATGTGATTGAAAAATTTTTAAGTAAAGTCAAATTATTGGAAAAAAAATTAGCAAAATATTGTTTGACTTTAGTACGTATAAACACGTTCCAACATGTCAAATAACGGTTAAAAATATACCTGAATAGTAAAACATACCTTGTTCTTGAAAATCCATATCCCGAAAGTCACTCACAAACCACGCAATTCTGATAATTCACTACCGCACAAACAATGTGTTAATGGGTCACTGATAACGGCGAGTGCAAGGGTGAGATGCTTTCACTTTAAAGGTTAAAAACAAAGTGATGTCTAATGAAAAGGGGTGACCTTTTTATACTTTTTGGATAGTTTGTTTATCGGTTTAACGGTACAAATAATAAAATTACTAGTATTTGACAACCGACTTTTGGGAATTATGACCTATGGCGGTACCACAGTGCGGCGCCGCCGCCGCCGCCGCCGCCGCCCGTGCGGCCGCCGCGCGCGCCGGACGCCGGCGACGAGACGTACGCGCCCACCAACTTCATGCACTTCTAGCGCCGGCTGCCACGACCGCCCTGCGTGCCTAGTAGCTCTAGTCTTATAAGTTTTTATATACTTAGTAGTTCTAAACTCTAATATCAATTAAGATTCTGCCATTTGACATTCCAGCTATGTGGATTAAAAATTTAAAACCTAATTATGTTACAGTATTTACCTCTTATTGAGGTGATCTTTCTTTATTAGTGGGAATCTCGTAATCTATGTGAGTTATAGTTACTGTGCAAGCTTCTGAAAATGTTAATAACTCAATATATTATAAACAAAACATATCATAGCAAAAGTATAAAAACCAACAGTTAAAAATTACTTATTAGTTTATTAGATAGTACCAACTATTATTCTAATACCTATGTAATATGAAATCATAATATTATAAGCAAGTACATAGAAAAAATGGTTATAAACCATTTGTAAAATATTTTGATGATAAGGGTAGTAAGGTAATCTATACAATTAATATTGACTTGTTACATAATACATTGTTTATTTTTTTATTAAATATTATATACAATTTTTGACTGTCTTTTATTTTGGATACCACATGTGCACGAGAAATTCAGTAATTTGATGTATTCAAGACTGTAGTAGTGTAGGACTGGTATCGGGTCGGCTTCCAGTCTAACCGGATGCAGCTGAGAACCAGTGTTTTACATGGAGCGACTGCCTGTCTGACCTCCACAACCCAGTTACCTGGGCAACAGCAAATTTTGCTTATTGATTTTAATTACAATGTGACAGATTTTCTTAAAGAAGAGAAAGGTTTTCTACCCCTGAAAATTTCAAATTCTCAAAAATATCTAGAAACGAAGGCTGTGGGCATGTACTATGTGCAAAATAATGCATCTTGTGTCTTGGAGAAATCAACCAATAACATAATTTGAGCAAGTTATAAACTATTTTTAAATGATATGAGTAGCATGCCTTCCGCCACATAGAAAAGAAGTCGATGACACGCGTGGCATGTCATCAGCAACAAATCTGTTAAACATAATGCAACATAAAATGTATACAATATTTCCAGTCCACCTTAAGTGATGCAGAGGAGATAACTTGGTAGGTGCATTGAAATTAGATAAAGTAAGAAAAAGCAGTCCCTTCTTGATTGACATCCCGCACTGACTGACTGACTGACATTGTCATATGCAAAGGCAGAATTATTTATTTAAACCTTGCTCATGCAACACTGAAATTATGAAATCCAGATGGCTAACCAAAATGATATATGGCTTTCAGCATCAAACTTCAGCACATCTTGTGGGACTACTAATAATACATAAGTGTTACCTATATCGATACCAGAAGTATCAATTAACGTAAGGGACATTTTGGCGAAAATGAGTTACTTATATATATCATTGGATTTAGAATTTTCTGCTCTATCGATTGGTATTATTGAAAAAATTCTATCATTAAAAAAAAATCCCTTACAGTAAAAAAATTTGGCCTGCGTAAAACGATTTATGACAAAAAAACTGATGTAAAAGACAGTTACATTTTCTTTTCTCTGTATAATACAGTAAGTCACAGTATTAAATAATTTACACCCTTACCTTAAACCTCAAATCAGTCGATTTACGTAACACGTCCCTTACTTTAATTAATGATTAGAGATTTATCAAGAATTCAGCCGCTTTCCTGTGGGAACTATTGTGCGCACCCGGATAAAAAGTAGCCTATAGCGTTCCTCGATAAATGGGCTTTCTAACACTGAAATAATTTTTCAAATCGGACCTGTAGTTCCTAAGATTAGCGCGTTCAAACAAACAAACAAACTCTTCAGCTTTATAATATTAGTATAGATCATTCTCTCACATTATTATCTAATAAGACTATCTTTACTTTAAGTTCCATGTACCTAATATACCTATTACGTAACAAATAGAAATCAAATTTGTATTTAGTTCATTAATTTGTTTAAAAGATCGTTGCTCAGATACCGAATACTACTTACATTAACCGATTCCGGGCGGACGTCTTTTTAGCAATATTTAGTTCCTGGCGTCAAACATAAATTCCTTGAAGCCTCTGAGGCACTAAACGCCAAAGATTCCCTTTGATGATTCCCCAGAGGAATCATTAAAGTCATTTTATTGTAATGTAATAGTTACGTAGAACGTGATAATTTTGAATAGGTTAGTTATTATAATTATTTGAGCCACTGATTCTTCATAATGTAAGGCCCTGCGATTGTGACAGGACCATTTCTAATAAAAAAAAAAGTAATTCCATTTTTCATTGAGCCCAGACCAGACCCAGACACAACCCTGGGAATCCTGGCCAATCAGGACACCCATAAAGTTATTTTCCTTTGTTTTTTGTAGCATATTCTACACCATTTTCTACTAACCCTTCCACCATGCCTTGGGTGTAGGATTGGCAAATGTATTCTTCCATTTGGAGATCGAGCAAGCCCTGGGGCATTTGGTAATAAATTTTCTAATATAGGGTATAGAATTGTTAATTTTTCGATCTAACAAAAATTCACTAAGCATATTTGGATGAAGCATATTGGACTTTTACGTAGACATAAAGTGTATAATATACTTTTATTGTTGTATCCCTGAATTTCATTTAAATCGATGAAAACTAAGCTGAAACTATCATTAATCATGCAAATAACCTATTTCCATGGTGTTATAATACCATAATTTTAGTAGAAAATCTATGGTTACATCAAATGGCTACTCTGTAAAAGTCCTTTACAATAGAATTACGTATAATTTTCCATTGCTCTTGTTGCTTACACTATGCTTGACGGTTTACACATAAAATATTAGTAACGTAAGGCACAACTAAACATATTTTTTTAATGTAAGGGACATGCTATATTTGAAACCGCTGGGTATTCCTAAATCTTTCGTTTATAGCATGAAAGAAGAGGAAATTCTAAGAAACTTTGCTCTAGACACAATTAAAATTGGAGCAGACAGTAAAAAGTTATAGACAGATTTAAAAAAATAAAATCGTTTTTTGGCTCTCCTGAAAAATCGTGTTTTGTCCCTTACATTAATTGATACTTCTGGTATCGATATAGAAAACACTTATTGGAGAATAATTAAAAAAATAACAAACCATTGAAGTTCTGTTGTCATGTTATATTACATCTTAGTGCTGCGACTCATACTCAAGAGCATACAGTGATTCAGACCAAATCAGTACAATAGTTAATGTTCAGATACAAATAATTATGCATTACTGGTTTGTAAGTTAGACAAGTTTGAAAGCAGTTAGCAGCCACCTAAGCACTCGCCACTAGAACATTGGACTTGGAAGGTTGTTCTGGTGCTGTCTCAGCAGGTGGCTGGTCGACACGCTGCAGGCGTATGTCATGACACTCGATATATTCATTAATCTCTCGTCCTTTCTTGGATAGCTGTTCCTCCAAGGCTTTCAGGGCTTTTGGCAATTGTTCACAGTTGCTCTCAAGCTCGGGTAACACTTCAGCAACTGTGCGTTCCACTAATACTCCGCCCACCATTCGAAAACATTTACGAGTTTTATCCACACCGCGAAGAGTCTCAATAACTATTCTGAAATGTAAACAGTCACGTCAGAGAAGAAGCCTTAACTGGAAGTAGTGAGTAATCGACCACCCGGATCCTACCGACGAGCGCGGTGAGTGGGTACAACATGAGGAACATTGACATACTTGTGCTCATTCAGGTCCATTTCCAACTCCGATATCTTATTGGCTAGTTGACGTTGTTCACCGCGTAGTGCTTGAAAGCCTGTAAAGATCTCCTCGCTAGTTTTTGCTTTAGTGTTCTTCGCAGTAGATTTTTGAGACATTTTTTCAATTATTTATTTTCGATATCTTTCTACCAATAATGTAAGTCCCAACAGATTAAAAAGATTATATTTATGATATTTATGACTGACGATTAGCGTTTACAACAGCATGACCCTTGGTATTAGGTTATTATACGTAGGAGTGACAGATGACAGAAAGCAAGAACTGACAAACTCAAACTTTATTTTTTCCTTTAGAGAATGGAAGGAGTCATCTCAGAAATTCGGCTTTGTCTATGCCTCATGCCAAGAAGATGTCCCTACAAAGCCTTGGTTCTCGAAATGCCAAAAGTTCCCAAAAAGAACAATCTCTACTCTATGTAGGGTGAGATTGGGACATTGTTGTTCTCCAGCGTTCCTTCACAAGATTCGCATTCGAGATAGCTCGATATGCGAATGTGGACTTGATGAGGGTTCGCTGGATCACATATTCTTTTCGTGTCCAAAAAACTGTAACTCTCTCGACCTATATGGTGAACTCCCTGATCGCAAAATCCCTCTCCCTATTAACATTCGGACCTTATTAACCTACTTTACCCCTCCCATTGTAGGCCTATTATGTAGGTTTATTTCACTTAATAATATTAGACTGTAGATATCCTAAATTTAGTAATTAAATCATATAGTTCTGTTCTTCGCTATAAGTCTTTATGTTTCTCAATAGGTAGTATAAATTCAAATATAGAGTGACTGTCTTTATGTGTTGCATGCCTAAATGTTGTGCTGTCCGTAGACTAATAATAACTAACATCTGTGTTCGTCCTTTCCAGCTACTAACAACGTACCACACAGAAGCCGAATAGTCCCTTCATTGCACGTGACACTGGCTCGATAGTCGGCAACATCAAAGCCGATACAAAGCCAAAAAAAAAAAAATTTTCCTTTCGAATTTTTTCCCAGTTTTCCTCAGATGAATGATGAAATACATAATCTAAACACAGTCCCAAATACGATATAAAGAGTGGGTCTCACGGAGAAGAACCGACAAGGAACTCCATTCTATAATAATTTTGCGCAATTTTATTGCAGGTTAAAGAACCACTTTACAGCACCAACTATCGCTATCTATATTATATTAATGAAATTCAACGCTATCCTTGAGCATTCTTCATCTTCTCTTCTTGGCGAGTCAATGGTAATCAATCTTAAGGTGCATTCGACGACTAGAAGCGGGAAATTCAAATATAAAATGGTTTTTTCATGTTTTACCTAAGTTAACATTCAATATGAGGCGTGATCTTATGATTGGCGGTTATAATATCCCACAAAGTAATTTCTGATGTCCTTGTTTGACTCCAAAACTTCTTATTATGAACTATAAACTGACGAAACTATGATATTTCGCAATAAAACGTTTTTTACAGTTACATTTAAATTGTAAGAAGTTTCGGAGTTAAACAAGGACATCAGAAATTACTTTGTGGGATATTATAACCGCCAATCATAAGATCACGCCTCATATTGAATGTTAACTTAGGTAAAACATGAAAAAACCATTTTATATTTGAATTTCCCGCTTCTAGGCGTCGCATTCACCTTAAATATAAACCCTGTAGAGACACGGCATTATCTGTGGCGACCAGTTCTGAGAGTATTATTTATATAGATCTTTCTTTTCAGACTTCAAAAAAGGCCCGTTCCCGTTCGCGACTCTGCTGACATTGACACTTTTTGACATTGACACCTAAATGACACCAACAACTTCAAAACTTTCAGTGTTTTTTAGTGTGGTTATGCTATTTATTTATCTCGTTTCTGTTTTTGTCTGTATGTGTTAACCAATTATAAATACAAATTCATAGTATAAATCACCTCTGTTATTTGTTTAATTTTTTCAACGCATATTCAACAATATATGTTATCTTAAAAAATGCTCTCTTAGTGTTTTTGTTTTGTATTAAACGAAATATAACACTTAGTGATATTTGCATTCAAGGAATATTTAATTATTACCAAAGTCACATAATTAATTTTATGTAGAGCTGGTTGTATATACGTGTTTGGCTGGTATTCAACATGAAGTACGAAGAGACAGCGCTGCAGCGGGATTGGGAGATCAGTAAGGAACAGTCATGTGTCGACGTGGTGAGCAGGCTTCGCCCCCTTAGCATTCTTTATAAGTATCCCATAAATTATAAAGATGTTAAAGTATAAAATAGGGACAGTATGGACCCAGGAACATGAAGATGGAAGAAATCAAAGCACTAACATTATATAGTATTATTACAAAATATTTGCTACTAGCCGTTTTCCCGCAGTGTCACTCTCATCCCGTGGAAAATACTGCCTGTACCCGGATAAGTTATACTGCTATTGCATTGGGTATGTCCTGTAACGATAGCTTTGTAAATAAATAAATAAAATATAGCCTCGAATAACGCAGCTTTCTACCAGTGAAACAATTTACAAAATTGGTTCATTACTTCCAGAGATTACCCCATACAAACTTAAAAATTACAAACAATTTTACCTCTTTGTAATATTAGTATATATATATATTTGGCACGGAAACATGTTGATGCCATTATAAGACAACTTGAATGAAATGGTGACACACAACCAATGTTTGTATAATGCATATTTGCATGCATGCATTATATCTTGTATATATGTCGCAGTCCCATTGTATAATCCGCTGTATTACATTACAGCCAGCCGTTATCAAAAGCAGGGCTGTTATGTATTACGGCGGATTAACGATTAGTCGGATTGAATAAGGCTGAATGAAATTGCGCTGGAATGTGTTCGGCGCTATACGTTCTTTAATGCCGCTAGCTGTAATATCAAAGAGTGGTTCGTTAGCCGCCTCTTTGACAGTTTTTAGTTCCCATTTTTAGCACGCGCGGCGCTGCCTGTCACAACAAACAACAACAATGGCGTGGAATACAGAAAGTTTGATAATAAAATGTGAAGTTAATAATGGTTTTGACGAGAAAAACGTGACAAGTGTGACTGTAAATAGTGACTTCAAGGATAAATTTCATGTGCAATTGAACAGTTTTTTGTTATCACATGGTCACCCTACAATGTGCAATGCGGCTGAACGTGAGCCGCCAAAGTGTAGAACGTATCGCAATGACAATCCAGCTAATCGTTAATCCGCCGTAATACATAACGGCCCTGCTTTTGATAACGGCTAGCGGTAATGTAATACGGCGGATTATGCATTTCGACTGCGACATATATATCGTCTTGTTTAATTTTTATTTAGTCCAAGGTTTTGAGGCCTTGGTGGCGCCCATAGAACACCAGGTAACAACATAACCTCTCAATTTGTAGCGAGTGTAACATCCACCAGGTCCAAGAACCCACCGCTCTTAGAACCACCTCAACCGAGCTAGCCGATACAGACTGAGGTTTGGCAAAAACTTTGCTTGCATGCATGCAAGCTTTTTATGTTGCATATAATCCGGTCTTATTATCTATAGTTACCGGTAATTATAGATAATTACCAACGCAGATGGTAAATGTAGTTAATTATTTAAATTTACCGGTAATTTTATAAAACTTCCGCGCGACCATGGTAAATGTTGAGAAAATGCGCTCGTAGGGATTAAAATTTAGGTGGACAAGGTTTTCAGCATTGCAATTGCACCTCAGAATGCAATTCAAATCGCTGCAAGTACAAGAAAACACTACAATTATATATGTCACAAATCTTGGACCTGCAGAAATAAATAAAATATATATGGGCAGTTTCAAGATAGAGTTCTAGATAGAAATAGGTAATTTTATACAATTGCCGGTAAATGTGATTAATATGAAAGTCTTTACAACCTTTACCATAAGCACTGGTATGCATAGTTTCCGGAAAATGTTCATAATTGCAAGCACTAGATATTACTTTTATCTAGTTATTTTTATTATCTATTTTATCCATATTTTATTTATGATTTTTAGAAGAAATTAAGTCTACTATTTATTTTATTTTTAAAAATGTATGATGTTTACTTTTTCTTTCGGGTTGGAGGATAACTATCCAGTAAACTGATACTGCAGCGCAATGAATAGTAGGTACACCTCCACACCATTTATTATTCATACGTTTTAAACCCCTATGGAAGGATTTTCGTAAAATCTGGTCTTAGACCTTAGATGATGTCTAATCCATATAAGGCACCTACCTACCAAATTTCGTGTCAAATACATACACAAAATATCACCCTGTTTTAGACCCCCAGGGGTTGGTTTTCGTAAATTTAAAACTAGGGATAAAATGTAGAAAACTGCTATATTTCATTATTTTTTGCAAATAACACTGGTCAACAAAATAAAAATAAAAAATTGTTACAAAGGTGAAATATATAATTCCTTGTAGATAATTTGATACTGAATCAAAGTCCTGAACATAAAATCCCACCAAAAACATAAATGTAAAAAAGGAAAGCCAAGTTCAATACAAAACCTATGCTTGGTTGTGGGCTTCGCCGCAAAAAGAATGGAGATCTAAATGAGTACCAAGTTTATTTGTATATTTGGATTTTGTACAGAACTTGGTACTCATTTAGATCTCCATTCTTTTTGCGGCGAAGCCCACAACCAAGCATAGGTTTTGTATTGAACTTGGCTTTCCTTTTTTACATTTATGTTTTTGGTGGGATTTTATGTTCAGGACTTTGATTCAGTATCAAATTATCTACAAGGAATTATATATTTCACCTTTGTAACAATTTTTTATTTTTATTTTGTTGACCAGTGTTATTTGCAAAAAATAATGAAATATAGCAGTTTTCTACATTTTATCCCTAGTTTTAAATTTACGAAAACCAACCCCTGGGGGTCTAAAACAGGGTGATATTTTGTGTATGTATTTGACACGAAATTTGGTAGGTAGGTGCCTTATATGGATTAGACATCATCTAAGGTCTAAGACCAGATTTTACGAAAATCCTTCCATAGGGGTTTAAAACGTATGAATAATAAATGGTGTGGAGGTGTACCTACTATTCATTGCGCTGCAGTATCAGTTTACTGGATAGTTATCCTCCAACCCGAAAGAAAAAGTAAACATCATACATTTTTAAAAATAAAATAAATAGTAGACTTAATTTCTTCTAAAAATCATAAATAAAATATGGATAAAATAGATAATAAAAATAACTAGATAAAAGTAATATCTAGTGCTTGCAATTATGAACATTTTCCGGAAACTATGCATACCAGTGCTTATGGTAAAGGTTGTAAAGACTTTCATATTAATCACATTTACCGGCAATTGTATAAAATTACCTATTTCTATCTAGAACTCTATCTTGAAACTGCCCATATATATTTTATTTATTTCTGCAGGTCCAAGATTTGTGACATATATAATTGTAGTGTTTTCTTGTACTTGCAGCGATTTGAATTGCATTCTGAGGTGCAATTGCAATGCTGAAAACCTTGTCCACCTAAATTTTAATCCCTACGAGCGCATTTTCTCAACATTTACCATGGTCGCGCGGAAGTTTTATAAAATTACCGGTAAATTTAAATAATTAACTACATTTACCATCTGCGTTGGTAATTATCTATAATTACCGGTAACTATAGATAATAAGACCGGATTATATGCAACATAAAAAGCTTGCATGCATGCAAGCAAAGTTTTTGCCAAACCTCAGTCTGTATCGGCTAGCTCGGTTGAGGTGGTTCTAAGAGCGGTGGGTTCTTGGACCTGGTGGATGTTACACTCGCTACAAATTGAGAGGTTATGTTGTTACCTGGTGTTCTATGGGCGCCACCAAGGCCTCAAAACCTTGGACTAAATAAAAATTAAACAAGACAATATATATGTCGCAGTCGAAATGCATAATCCGCCGTATTACATTACCGCTAGCCGTTATCAAAAGCAGGGCTGTATTACGGCGGATTAACGATTAGCTGGATTGTCATTGCGATACGTTCTACACTTTGGCGGCTCACGTTCAGCCGCATTGCACATTGTAGGGTGACCATGTGATAACAAAAAACTGTTCAATTGCACATGAAATTTATCCTTGAAGTCACTATTTACAGTCACA
>NWSH02000437.1:1381676-1394095 GCA_002382865.2 Heliothis virescens | reverse complement strand
GGCGGTGGCGGCCAAGCGCGGCGCCGACCGCTGCGTGGCCGACCGACTGGCCGCGCTGCCGGACGCCGTCAAGCAGGTGAGGCAGCCGTGCGCGACGGGCGAGGCGCACGGCGGGCGAGGTGGTGACCGCGCCGGTGTGTTCCTCAGGCGGCTAAGAAGCCCAAGTGCGGCTTGCTGAGCTTCCTGCAGGAGCTGGAGGAGCTGAGCGGCGCGTGCGAGCGCATCTTCGTGTCGAGCGGGCGGCGCGCCGACCTGGACCGCTGGTACGTGTCGCTGGCCAGCGCCATGCTGCAGGCGGTGCAGCACGCCGAGCACCCGCGCACGCCGCGCGCCGTGCTGCACATGGGTGAGTGCGTGTGCGAGTGTCGCGGCAGCGTGCGCGCGGCACTCGCCCACACGCGCGCGTGTTGCAGAGAACTACCACCGGCTGCACGCGGTGCTGTCGGCGCTGCGCGTGCCGGCGCTGGAGGCGCTGCGGCGCGAGTGCCGCGCGCGGTACTCGGACGCGCTGCGGGCGTACGTCACGCAGTACTTCGGCCGGCCGCTGGAGAAGCTCACGCAGTTCTTCGAAGTGAGTGTGTCACTATCCCTACTAATATTATAAATGCGAAAGTAACTCTGTCTGTCTGTTACGCTTTCACGCCTAAAGCAGTGAGCCGATTTTGATGAAATTTGGTACAGAGATAGAATAGACCCTGAAGAACAACATAGACTACTTTTTATCAATGTATGCGATGCGGCCAGTGCATGTGATGCGCTTTCATTTGAGAAGCCACTCACGTATATTTGCAGTCATTCGGTTACTCTTCCCCACTGTCACCCATGAGGGTGCATGCCTGATTTTTAAACAGGTCAAGCGATTTTCATCGAATGTGTCAAGTCTAAGAACACGCGTAAGTCATCTTTATCGCGCGCTTAAGTTATCTTTTTTCCGTTGCCACAGACAGACACGTCAAACTTATAACATGTAATGGAAGTCTTAGTCTGGTAGAGAAATTGGAAGCAACAAAATTCAACCATAATTTCCAAAAAATCCTATTGTGCTTAACTAGCTGCCCGCCCTCGCTTCGCGTGTCGTCTCATAATGTCAACTTCTCAAAATGACAACCGATCGCAAAATGTCCACTTCTCACAATGTCAACTTCTTAAAATGTCAAATTCGCATAATGTCTATTTCTCAAAATGACAAACTCTCATAACGTCACCTTCTCACAATGTCAACTTCATAAAATGAAAAATTCGCGTAATGACATCTCCATGTAGTTTCTACTTTGACAAAGGGATTTGAATGGGGTAATAGGTGTAGCTAGTTATACATATACTAAGAGGTATATTCAGGCAGATATCTGAAGACTTTAAAAATAAAATACCATAAATGATTGTATTTTGGCTAGTTGTAGGTAATAGATACGTTCAATTTTTTACATAGAAAATGGTAATACTTACCTCTTAGTATATGTATTACTAGCTACACCTATTACCCCATTCAAATCCCCTTGTCAAAGTAGAAACTACGTGGAGATGTCATTATGCGAATTTGACATTTTAAGAAGTTGACATTGTGAGAAGTGGACATTTTGCGATCGGTTGTCATTTTGAGAAGTTGACATTATGAGATAATACGGGCGTTGTTTTGTACAAAACATAAACTTACTATACACTAAAACCTTCCTCAAGAATTGTTCTATCTATTGTTGAAAACCGAATGAAAATCCGTTCAGTACTTTTCGAGTAAATCGCGAACAGACGGACAGACAGACAGACGCGGCGGGGGACTTTGTTTTATAACGAGTATGGATAGATAACATCTTTCTGCACTTTATTCGACAATGATTGAATTAGAGTTTCGTGACAAGTGTCGCCAGGTGTAGTGGTTGAGTGGTGGTGTGTGTGCAGGGCGTGGCGGAGGCGGTGGCGCAGGGCGTGCGCGAGGACGAGGTGTGCTACCGCGCCGCCTTCAGCAAGCACGAGCTGCGGCGCGTGCTGGCCATGTACCCGGCGCACGAGGGTGAGTGCCGCCGGCGGGCGAGTGTCGCGCCGCCGGCCGCGCGCTACAGCTGCGTGTGTTGCAGTGCGCAAGTCGCTGCACCGGCTGTACCGCACCGTGGAGAAGCACCTGAGCGAGGAGGGCGGCCTGCTGCAGGTGGTGTGGCGCGCCATGCAGGAGGAGTTCATCGCGCAGCACGTGGCGCTGCAGGCGCGCATCGCCGCCTGCTACCCGGCCGCCGGCCTGGCGCTGCCGCTCACCACGCAGCACATCCTCGACGCCTTCTCCGACATCGCGCGCGAGCACTGACGGGACGCCGCGCCTCTCGCACAATCTCGCGTTAACAATTCATTAATCTGGTTAAAGATATAAGTTTCACCTGTGCGCGGTACTGCATACCGAGGTTCATTGTGCGCACAGCCAGAGAGAGGGCATTCCTCACGTTTGTTCTTGTGTAGACAATAGGCCTGTTTCAGATAACTTCGATTCTTTTAGATAACCCTAAATAATGGTCACGTATTCTTTCTTTTCTCCCACAAACAAATAAATGTTGTGTTACGTTACTTCTTGGTACAAATTTTACTAAAACGTGACGTCATAAGCCCCCACTGCGAACGTTTATTGTGTTATATCTCATTAAAACTTCAGTGTTATGTTAAATAAAATATCATCAGTGGCCTCTAACATCTATGACAGATGATTGAAACAGCAACCGTGTTAAATTATTTGCTTTTGGCATTTGCGCTGTTGGCTAACAAGGCTTATACGGGAGCGACAACGCCGGTCGCAATGTCGACAAACGAATTGTGTTCCCGGTGACGTTGGAGGTTGTGCCATTCATTGGTGACGTAGGTCGCGCTTTTGGGAGAGCAGGTCAAACCAGGCATTATCATGCGCGACTATCCCATCTGATAATATTTTCCTCCATTTATCACGGTCACCAGAAACTTTATCCCAGATGTTCGGGTCAATGTTAAACGATACCATGTCCCGTTTAACGCTATCTTTAAACCTCAGTAATGGCCGCCCAACTGGTCGTGTGGCGTTCGAAATTTGTCCAAGGAGAGTTTGTCTTGGCAAACGATTAGGCTCCATACGTTGCACATGCCCCAGCCAGCGCAATCTTCTTTGCTTAAGAAGTGCGGTAATGCTCGGCATGCTCGCGATACTAAGCACCTTCTCGTTTGTAACTCGATCCTTCCAAGAAATGTCCAGTATCCGCCGGAGACAGCGCATATGAAAGTTATTTAACTTTCGCTCCTGCTTGACATACGATGTCCAGGTCTCCGCGCCGTATAAGAATATGGACAAGATGCAGGTCTGATAAATAATCATCTTAGTCTTCGTAGTGAGATATTTGTTGTGCCATACTCTTGCGCTTAGCTTCCCGAACATCGTAGAGGCTTTGCCGATGCGGCTGTTTTTTATTTCAGCGTCAAGGCAAAGGTTGTTCGAGACTGTGGATCCAAGGTAGCAGAACTTGTCAACAACTTCCAGTGGTGAACCGTCCAATGAGATTGTGGGCATTTCAGTGACACCCTGCACCATAATGACGGTCTTCTTTGCATTGATCCACATGGAGAATTGCTTACAAGCTTTATTAAACTTATCCAACATTTCTTGAAGTTCTGATGAGCTTGAAGCAACAAATGCTGCATCGTTAGCAAACAGTAAGCTATCAATGAAATAAAATAAAATATACGTGACCAATATTTTTTTCTAATCTAAAAGAGGGACTAATTAAAATCACTTTTTTTATATTGTATAAGTATTATAAAAAATATAATAAAATATTTTACTTTTCCCAATGTTACTCTACTGTTGTTGTTATTGCCGTCGTCATAAACACGGTTATCAGAAGGGGACAACATAATAAGTGTTGCTTCTACTTATGGAAATCATGAAGATTCAAGTGTTTCGCCACAGAAATATGTTTTTGCCGTTCATTGATAAAAAGGTTTGTACGTTCATTTGATGCTATAAATCAGTTCGTAATATTAAAAAAACTTGTACCTACATAATTATATGAACGTGGAAAGATATCATTCTTCTGAGGGTAGTTAAGTTCAAACACGGCACAGGTTGGTTATGAGCAGGGTAGATCAGCTTGTAGTATGGGTGGAACTGTTATCTATCACTAACATTCAAGTTCTGAATAATCAAGTAGCAACTATTTTGTAACTACATATGACTTTGAAACACTGTATTCAAACATCTTGCCCAAGGAATAAAAAAAAAACAAAGTACAACTATAATATTGATTATATTAAACTATCACTTTGACATTGTTCAGTTTTTGTAAAAGACAAAACTATGGTAAAGTGGCCCTATAAGATTATATTTCAGTTATACTGTATTCAATGATTGTTATTATTTTACAAAAACTGAACACACTATCTGTTCCGTTCACAGCAACAATAACTTAGTCCAGGGACTTGGGAGGTGAGTAGTTCAGGTACACCAGTCCTGAAGCCTTGGCCTGGAAACAAACACAATCATTAACATTTGTGCACAGCTGTCGGGCATGCACTACTTAGCAGCACCTTCCAACTTGTTTAAAGTTTAAATCAAAAACATTCATTGGATATATGCATACCCCTAAGCGTCAATTCACACCGAGACGCGACGCTGCACGCAGATTTTACATAGAGCGACTCAAAATATACTTTATTCACTACACGAAACGATACACATTTGATTGTGAGAATTGATACGTCGCGCTGCACCTCGAGACGCCGCGCGACTGAATTCTGTGTGTGTGTCTGAGTGTGTGTCGTATAAGCGTCAATTCACACCGAGACGCGACACTGCACGCAGATTTTACATAGAGCGACTCAAAATATACTTTATTCACTACACGAAACGATACACATTTGATTGTGAGAATTCAGTAGCGCGGTGTCTCGAGGACACACACTTATGAATATTAGAATGTATGTAATTGCTACACTAGAAATGCTTGTAGATGAAGAAATAAAAGCTGGTGGTCTTGACGCAAACCAGGTCTGCTTAAGTAAGCGGGAACATTACAAAAAAATGCAGCTCCAATCATCATCTGCCTAGCGTTTTCACAACCAAGTTGGGGTCAGCTTCCAGTATAGACAGATACAGCTGAAAACCAGTAATGTACATGGAGCGTCTGCCTATCTGACCTTCACAACCCAGTAACACGGGCAATCCAACACCCCTTGGTAATACTGGTTGTCAGACGTATCTGACTACCCATACAAACTGCCAGACTTTTACAGACATACCAGGTATTAACACATGTACCAGAGTAACAACATTGACATACATGATACAGACATACTGCCTAAGATGTTCTAGACCAATTTATCGTGCCTTCCGAAAGAACTGATTCACGATCGGTCGCGCCAAAAGTTGCTTAACCTATTGATCGGTCGATCCGCGCGGCTTGGACTTAGCTAAGAGCAAGGGCTACTGCAATAGGTACTTACAATAACCAATGTGCCGGCTGTGAAGGCGACGCCGAAGAGGAGGGCGAGGTTGTAGCGGCGCTGGTTGGCGTCGTACTGCGCCTGCCAGGAGCCGCGCGGCACCGGGAGCTCGTCCATGGTGGGCGCCTTGAAGTGCTCATTGTGGTAGCGACGGACTGCAACCAAACATCATCCTTACTTTATGTCATGAACAAAAACTACATTAGCTAAATGTATCACAGAATTTTATTTACAACAGGTAATTCTCAGCGGTCAACCAATGGGCAGTTCCTTTAAACAAGAAACTATTTCAGGCAGAAGTCTGGGCCCAGTATAAAATTACTGTACAAGGTAAAGAACATTGAAAATGTTTTTGAGTTTAACCCATGAGAATGTTCACAACAAACTCGTTAGTTTGGGGGTAAATTGTTATAGTGTGAACCTGCTCTACTATGTACAGACTACAGCACATCAAGTTACCACAATCTGTCAAATTTCTGCAATAGATTTTCAACCTTATTGCAATGGGGGTAGGTTAACATTTGATTGGTAAAATTTGACAGATTCATATACGTTGACTTGTTGTCGTCTGTACTTACATATATTTATTCATTAAATTAAGCACCGGTTTCAGATAAACTCCTAGATAACTATCTGAAAGATGATGCTATAGAAATGTTTTAAATGTTGACTACTTTTCTAAGGCATCATATGTCAGGTAGCTATGTGGAACCTCTGACACTGGCCGGAAATACTCCAAGTTCTATGGTTATGAATGACTTCAGAAAATTTTTCATACAGTCGTGCTGCGAGTTTGTTCTCATATTCATATATTTCCTGGTAGCGCAATATAGCTGTACTGGCAGTAAGAAAAAAAAATTATAATATCCATTAGGAGAAATCTCTTTGGGCTCATATTTATTGAAGTATTGATCATCACCATTGATGTAGCTAGTTGATGATACTAAACATCAACTACATCACTTTTAGTATGTTGTTACACTTAACTCTGACGGAGCTAGGTTATCTCGTGTTATGTAATGTTTTACATGGATAGGAATACAAGTTTTTCAAGACTTGAATTCTTCAAAGGTACTGTAGAGAGTGTCTAGATCAATAATGATTAAATTAAAACAAGAACCTATCGTAACCTGCGTCAATTAAGCCTAACTTTGTGAGTTATCGATCCACATTTGAGTTAAGAATTCGGACAGTATCTGGATTGAAATAAATAACTTACCTGATTGTTGGAACAACCTGGATACAATCGGGCGTGAGACAAGCATGATAGTAGGTATTTCTATTTACAACGTTTCAATAAAATGTTTATCCCGAAAGATAATTCAGCAACGGCAAACGGCAATGAGCTAACAAATACAGACTGATTTGATTACACAGACCAGTGTTGCCAGCAAAGACTGAGAGGAAAGTAATATATCGGGTATAGAGAGCCCTCTCACAGATTTTTTTGTAGACTACAAATGTCAATTGATTGGACAACTAGCGCCTCTACTAACTTCATCCGCAAACTTTTAATATGTATGTATAGGTATAGCTATCGGTGTGGATATATAGGTTTATGTATAGCTATAGGAATTAGGTGCATATGTCACCGGAAAATAACAAGATCCGTAAGTTTATCAATTTACTAGGAAATTTATAAACTTCCGTAGGATTCTAAACGGGAGATAAATTGTATTATTTTACGTCCTTATTTTCGTAAATTTATCAATTTCCGATGTCACACCGTAAATTTATAAACTAACGGATATCTATTAGTAAGATTCTAAATGGTTCGACCAATCACAGAAGCTCTTTTAAATATACGCATCTTTGAAATACGTAAAATAACACACTGCTCTCTGATTGGTCAATGTTCATAGCGGCATTGCTTGTGTCCATACTAGACTTCAATGGCGGCCGCGAGGAAGGAGAAGTGACACGTGACAGTCAACCAATCAGATCATGCGTAGTGCTTACTTATTATTTTACGAGTGACTTCAGTAAGTTTATCAATTTACGAAAATGTGAACGTAAAATAATGTAAAATAATCATAATTTATCTCCATTTAGGAATCTACAAAAGTTATCAATTTACTAGGAAATTTATAAACTTACGGGATCTTGTTAATTTTCCGGTGACACATATACTAAACTTCGTCCTTACTAATTTGCTTATTTGTAAATTTGAAACAGGTGAAACTTTATTTCATATTACAAATAAGCAAAATAGTAAGGACCGAAAGTTTTAAGTATATGTCACATTTAATAACTGTGAATTCAAAGATCGGTTTTTAATATTTTATTTACGTCCATGGGACGCGGTCGGCCATGTTTGTGATGATCACTTTGAATTGGATTTGACAATCGGAAATCAATCATTAAACGCGTTGCTATCTTAAAAATTATGTAGTTTGATTCTAGACAAAGTAAGTTTAGAAATTAATTAAAATACGACTTAAAATAAATTGTGGTTAAAAATTCATATAATTAATTTAAGCTTTTTAGTGACTAAATTATATTGTATCAAATTTAAGACGTCGCCACTATTGGTGACTTAAAGTAATTAATTGTTTAAGGATTGACGGTAGTAGTGGCGCTTCTTTGGAAAAAAATACCCCACAAATCTGTCATGTATGAAAACTGTCCTACCCTGCCGGAATGGTAAACATTTTTTACTGATGGAATGGTATTGATAATTCACGTAGGTACTAAAGTCATTCCGGGATAAAAGTAGCCAATGTTATTCTGACTACTACACTATATACTGACACTTCATTAAAATCCGTACCAGAAATGCTTACAGATCGACGTCGGTTCCAGCTTTTATTCTTTCTGACATGACGATCAAGTTGCAACTCCGACGAATTAAGTATTGAAAGGAAAATGAAAAAAACACAACGTATCTAGGTACGGTAATGCCTATACTTATTTTAAATGTGCCATTTTGAGCCAGTCCACTTTTGCTTGAAATTAATATCATATAAAAAACTGGAATTTTATCCAATCTAAACTGAATAACTAAATAAACCTGATGGACAACTGAAAAACCTTACTAGACAAAAGTCTGGATAGTCAATGAGTAGAGACCGATTAGTGCATTGCATGATTTCTTAGCCATTTCAGCGGTAATAGCATATTTTACCTAAAGATCAAAGTTATGATGCATAATATTACAATTATTTTTCACTCAACCTGCGCTACGAAATTGCGACCCAAATTTATTAACAGTCACAAAAAATATAAGGGCCTTATAGCTATATGAGGAATAATCTTGACTTGCATTTCGGAACGCAGGTTGAGTGAAAATTATTGTAATCGATTAATGCATCATAACTTGATCTTAGGGTAAAATTATGCTATTACCCGCTTGAGAATGCTAAAAATCAAAGCAGTACAATCGGTCTCTAACTCATGGATATCGCAGACTTCTAGTCAGTAGTAGGTTTCTCATTTGTCCATTAGGTTATTAGTTATTCAGTTTAGTATTGGATAGATTCAGTTTTTTATATGAATTAATTTAAGCAAAAGGACTGGCCCAAAATGACATTTACAAAATACAGTTTATAATTTACCGTACGTATTACTGTGTGTTTTCAATTTCCTCTTCAATACTTATTCGTCGGAGTTGCACTTTGGATCGATGCAGAAAGAATAAAGTGGAAGCCGACGTCGATCTGTAAGCATTTCTAGGTAACGGATTTTAATGGAAGTGTTCATAATATGATATGTATAGTCAGAATAACATTGTGCTACTTTTTATCCGAATTTGACTTTAGTCACACGTGAATTATCAATAACCATTCATCAGTATAAAATGTTACATTCGGGCAGGGTAGGACACGTTCCATACACTTGCAAATGTGGGTATTTTTTTCCAAAATGCGCCATATACTACCTCAAATCCTTAAACAATTAATTACTTTAATCACCAATAGGTTTGGGGCGACCGCTTATTTGATACAAATATAATTTCACTAAAATTAAATTTTAATTGATTTTAACCACCATTTATTTAATCGTAATTTTAATATTTCTAACTATTTGTCTAGAAATCAAACCTACATAATATTTAAGATACAACGCAGTTAAATGGATTGATTTCGATGTCAAATCCAATTCAAAGTGATCTCACAAAACATGCGACCGCTCCATGCGTTAAAAAAAATTAAAAACCGACTTGAATTCACAGTTATTTAATGTGACATATACTTATACTTCTCCTACTAATTTTGCTTATTCTGTATTGCATAAAGTTTCACTGTTATCAAATTCCAAATAAGCAAATTTTAGTAAGGACGAGTTTAGTATATTGTCACCGGAAAAATAAAAGACTGCGTTAAGTTTTATAAAATTTCTATAACATTTGATAAACTTTCGTCAAAGAATTCTAACTGGAGATAATATGAATTTATTTTACGTTCCATTTTCGTAAATTGATAAACTTACTGAATCACCTCGCTAAAATAATAGTAAGCCACTAACGCATGAATCTGATTGGTTGACTGTCACGTGTCACTTCTCCTCTCGCGGCGCCATTGAAGGTAGTATGGACACAATAGCAATGCCGTATGAAACATTGACGCAATCAGAGAGCATTGTTGTTATTTACGTATTTCAAGAGATCGCGTATATTCAAAGAGCTTCTGTGATGGTCGAACCATTTAGGAAATCTGTACTAATAGAATCGTTAGTTATAAATTTTACGGTGTGCAACATCGAAATTGATAATTTAACGAGAAAATAAGGACGTAAAAATAATACAATTTTATCTGCCCCGTTTAGAATCCTTCGGATAGTTTATAAATTTCCTAGTAACATTGATAGAACTTACGGATCTTGTTATTTCCGGTGACAATATGCACACTAATCCTATATATACTATACATAACATATATCCACACCGATAGCATATACCTATACATACATATAAAGTTGGGATGAAGTTTAGTAGAGGCGCTAGTTGTCCAATCAATTTGGACATTTGTAGTTCTACAAAAAAAATCTGTGAGAGGGCTCTCTATAACCCGTGATATATTACTTTCCTCTTTCAGTCTCTTGCTGGCAAACACTGGTCTGATTTAAATCAAACAGTCTGTAACTTGGTTAAGCTCATTGCCGTTTGCGTGCTGAATTATCTTTCGGATAAACATTTTATTAAACGTTGTTAATAGAATACTTACGACTCATGCTTGTCCTCGTCACTGCACCGATTGTAATCCACGTTGTCTCTCAACAATCAGGTAAGTTATTTATTTCAATCAAATACTGTCCGAACTTCTTAACTCAAATGTGAGATCGATAACTCACCAAATTAGCTTAATTGGACGCAAGGTTTTACGATTAGGTTCTTGTTTTAATTTAATCATTATTGATCTAGACAACTTCTTCTACAGTACTTTGAAGAATTCAAAAGTCTTTGAAAAACTTTTGTATTCCTTATCGTGTAAAAACATTACATACACGATAACCTAGGCTCCGGTCAGAGTTAAGTGTAACAACATACTAAAGTTGATGTAGTTGATGTTTAAGTATCATTCAACCTAATAAATGTGAATGATCATTACTTTCAATAAATATGGCCCAAATGAGATTTCTCCTAATGGATATTATAATTTTTTTCTTGTACTGCCCAGTTACAGCTATATTGCGCTACCAGGAAATGCAGGATTGAATATGAGAAAACAACAACTCGGCCAGCACAACTGTTCATGAAAAATTTTTCTGAAGTCATCAAACCATAGAATTGAGTATTTCCGGCCAGTGTAGAAGGTTCCACATAGCTACCTGACATATGATGCCTTAGAAAGTAGTCACATTAAACATTTTCTATAGGCATCATCTTTCATGATAGTTATCTTAGAGTTTATATCTGAAACCTGGTTTTTTCTAATTGTAATGAAATAAAAATATGTAAGTACAGACGACAACCAAGTCAACGTATATGAATCTGTCAAAATTTTACCAATCAATAAATGTTTAACCTAACCCCCCATTGCATAAGGTTGAAAATCTATTGCCAGAAAATTTGACAGATTGTTGTAACTTATGTGCTGTAGTCTGTTACATTTAAGTAGAGCAGTTCACACTATAACAATTTACCCCAAACTTAACGAGTTTGTTGTGAAAACATTCTATGTGGGTTAAACTCAAAAACATTTCAATGTTCTTTACCTTGTACAGTAATTTTATACTGGGCCCAAGACTTCCTGCCTATGAAAATAGTTTCTTGGTTTAAAAGAACTGCCCATGGTTGGACCGCTGAGATTACCTGTTGTAAATAAAATTCTGTTGATACATTTAGCTAATGAGTTTTTTGTATAGATCATAAAGTATAGGAGATGATTTTGGTGCAGTCCGTCGCTACCAACAAATTGAGGCACTTCAAGGCCGTCCCACCATGGACCGAGCTCCCGGTTGCCGCGCGGCTCCTGCAGGCGCAGTACGACGCCAAACCAGCGGCCGCGTACAACTGCGCCCTCCTCTTCGGGCTCGCCTTCACAGCCATGCTCCACATGGTTATTGTAAGTACCTATTGCTAAGCCCTTGCTCTTAGCTAAGTCCAATAGCGCGCGGATCGAACGATTCAATAGGTTAAGACAACTTTTGGCGCGACCGAGCGTGAATCAGGTTACTTTCGGAAAGGCACGATAAAATTGGTCTAGACATCTTACGGCAGTATGTCTGTATCTTGTATTTCCAATAGTTGTTATTCTGGCGCTTAACATGTGTTCAAAACCTGGTATGTTGTAAAAGTCTGCAGTTTGTATGGGTAGTCATATTACGTCTGACAACCAGTATTACCAAGGGGTGTTGATACTCTGGTTACTGGTTGTGAAGTAAATGGGCAGTACGCTCCATGTACCATTACTGCGTTTTCAGCTGTCCAATTTTCTGTCTATACTGGAAAATAGAACCCCAACTGGTGTGAAAACGCTAGGAGAGATGATGATTGCGCTGGGGCCCCATTTTTTTTGTACATGTTTCCCGCTTAC
>NWSH02000437.1:1337116-1365455 GCA_002382865.2 Heliothis virescens | reverse complement strand
GCTGGCGGCGCTGCGCGTGGTGTACGCGCGCCTGCAGCCGCCGCCGCTGGCACCGCCCGCGCCGCAAGCCGCCGAGCTGCGGCCGCTCAAGCGCGCCGAGCCCGCCTGACACGCCTGACCCGCCACGACGACGTATTGCTCCACTGGTTACATCATACACTTTAGATGCTAGTTTCAAGGCTCCAATAACGGCGTAAGCTTGTGATGAGTGATATTCTCTTCAGTCGGTCATTGTAATGCTCGTTGTTTTCACTGTCAGCCAGGTGGTTGTTTCCATACTATGAATAAATAAGGATACGTAAAAAAGAAAGAAAACATTAACCTGAAACTGCGCAGCCCGACTAGCATTTTTGCGGTTATTTTGTTATGCGCCAAAGTTATTTTACTCACAATTTAGGCTTGTTAAGGAAAACAGCAGAGCTACCGTTATTGATGTAACACAGTACGAGAGACAACGAAAACAAAATAATACGTATTTGTGATATGTCATATGTACCTACTGGAACATAGGTGACTAGATGTAAGTACAGTGTGCAGCACAGCGCATGCGCGTGTGACGCGGACTGACGCGCACCGACACCAATGTGCTGCATATTAGATAAATAATGATACGTTAGTAACTAGGCCACGAGTTGTTGTCGTTGTGATAAGCTAGAGTCGGTGATACGCATATCTAAGACTGACTATAGATAAATAGTACGCTGTTACAGTATAAGCACATACAGGGTGTCTTGTAGCTTCTATGTAGGTATTATAGCGGTGTAAAAATGAGCTTTGTCGTGCATTCAGTAACAATTCAAATTATGCTGGTTAATTCGACTTGTACGTCAGTACTTGTGTTTGTGTAGATTAAAATCATGTTTCAGAGCCAGTTTTACATCGAATTGTTGAAAGGTATTAATTAATAGGGAATGGATGTGGTGAGTGCATGTGTACCTGCTGAGAGGGCAGACGGAGCGCGTCGCGTGCTTCCTCGTACAGTTAGCAGCTAGAATGAGCTCACGATGCATTATTTTGCTTGGATCAGACAAATACGTAACGATCAGTTATGCAGGTTAAATAGCAGCGCCTTAGCTTAGAAATAACATCCGCACACTGCGACCGTGCGCGGCCGCCGACTGCCCTACGAGGTGAGTCTTGCTCAACTCTGCAGCTACTGTTCGTGCTCCACCTGCGGTGACACTCTTGTAAATATAAACCTGCAGGGAGTATCCTGCACACAAGTTACTTTGTCCTACGACATTACTTTGAGTTTAAGCCGATCTGTCATGACAAAGCAACAGATTGTAAGTTCCTTCGGTATAGGTAATTAGCGAATCGGAAATCGGATATCTTAAGTTTAGATGTCTATACGTAATCACAAGTGTTAAGTAGTAAGGTAGGCAGCAAAGGGACGTGGTAGTTGAAACGCTCTCCGTCAGCATGCAGTCGCGCGCGCCAGGCCGGCGCTGGCGGCTGGCGCGAGTCACGCGGCGGTGGAGTACGAACACGGCGCATACATATTCTTAGCTTAGTGTGTAAGAAGATGTAATGTTTTGTATATTTTTGCTATGGTTTTTTGACATCGAATAAACTATTCATTGATTTGCAACTTTCTTTTGTTAATTCCTGGTGTTGCTATTGCTATTATCTGCGACCCCGCCTCCACAGAGTCGAATTTGGCCTGACTAATTCAGGCAGGCTATAAATTATAAGAGGCTGAAAATCCATGTATCTATGTATGTATATAGGTACCTACATACCGATGCCTTAGAGTGAAAACCTCGTAAGTGTAAGAGACATGACTTTTCAGGAGGAACATGTAGGATGTTCTTTGTGAAGTTATCTTCCTAGAAACGAGATAAAAAAAAATGGGGAAAAAATTGCATTTCTGAGGTTTTCACTCTAAGACGACGATACCCTTATTTTCATTACCCTACAAAAGTAAAACCATTACAATGATACGCTCGTTAGTGTGTTTCGCCCAGACGTGTTATTATATCTACAACAGTTCCCACTATTATCAGTACCGCGCCGTGTTTATCCTCGCTTTGTAGCTATTCAGCGAATGGAAACACTAAGTATAAGTGTTCAAAACACGTTTAATAATTTCAAATAAGTACATTAATTATCACAGTTTACAAGACATTAGCTTAAGTACATATATAATACCTATGTACGAAAAGTTGTATCTCGTGGAAGCGGTTGGGCTATAGGCACTCTCGTTCTCGCTATAAATTTACATAATATGTACATATGTATAATATAATGTACATTTATACACGTACAAAAGTATGGCTCACCTTTTCATGAGATAGAACATCTTAGCATACAAAAGAACATACAAGAGCATGTTAGGTACATAGTTTTAATTTTTACTAGTATGATGGTTTACTTTAATTATTCTAACTTAACAGCTGTCGAGATCAGTCATACAAATTAGAATTAGGTACATCTGCTGAAAAAGCGAGCGGCCCCGCGTGCGCAGTCCTTCTAGTCACTAAATACGTAGGAGGACTCTTATTTTGGCATAATTTATTAAAAACATGTGCTAACTGGATTTGTTGATGACTTTCGTTTCGCTGGAGACAAGACACGCTCCCGCCTGCTGCAGGCGACCTGAGGAGAGCGCTGCTGGCGGGTCAGGTGTCGGCGGAGAGGTGGCGAGGGCGGGGCGGGGGCGGCGCGGGCGCTGCTGGTGCGGGGTGCGCGCTGCGCAGTCGCTCGGCGTCCGCCACGCCCTGCGGCAGGCGCGCGTTGCGCGTCTCCGGCATGCACAGCACCGCCAGCGCCGCCGACCCGCTGCACACGCCGTACAGCAGCGCTTGCACGTACATGTTCTGCAAGCACATACGCTGGTGTTAGCTACCTAGACAGAGGAGTTCATCAACAGAGTACCTATCTAATTGCAGGACCGGGCAACGCTTGCCGCGATCTGTCCGTGGATGGTTTACTATCTATGTTATTTCGAGTTTCTCCACGTTTCGGAACGTTATCAATCTTTGAAAGTTGTTATGAGCAGTTTGAAGCCGGAATGTCTGACAATTGTCTTTCCATGGGATATCAGGTAGCCCTGGTAACTAGGATGAGGAGTTATTAGGTAATTACAAACTTAGTTGCATTTGTTTTAACTTGAAGCAGACCTCAAAATAGTTGGGTAAAGGCTAGTCAGGTGATATGGAAGGGAGGCGCTCGCAACGGGTTGGTTACTGACCAGTAGCGGCGTCTGCGGCGCCAGCACGGAGCCCAGGCGGCCCACGAGCGAGCAGGCGGCCAGCGCCGAGCTGCGCGCGTGCGTGGGGTACAGCTCCGCCGTGTACACGTACAGCGAGTTGAACGCGAACGTGATGGCCAGCTTGCCCACGAAGAACAGTCCCAGCGACGTGCCGCCGTGCTCTGCGAACGACACCGAATTATCTGTGAGACCCCCCTTCTCAGTAGTAGCTTTACTGGATTCAGTCAAATTGTGTCAAAACACCCAGAGCGTAATACTGAGTCCATCCGTCCTCCCAACTTTCCGCCGCTTAGAACTATCCTCTAGTTGTTAATTCTGCTAAACTGACTGCGATGAAAACAGAATCAAAATCAATCAGATAACTTACGTATGAAAAATGGTGAAACGCAAGCAATTCCGCACAGCAGGAACGCAAGAAATATGCAGAGTTTGCGTCCGATGCGCTCGAGCGCCATCATGATGAGCAACGAGGCGGCCACCTCCATCGCCATGTTGAGCGCGAAGTTAGTGTACTTGTTGCCGGACAGCGCCACCGAGTTGATGGTGAGGCCGTAGTACACGAACGTGGTGGAGGCCCAGCACCAGCCGCACACGGCCAGGCGCATCAGCAGCACGCGCGAGCGCAGCACCTCGCGCCACGCCGACCCCGCGCCGCACGCGCCGCCCCTCGGCTTCTCTGCGGCCGCGCACTCGGCGCTCAGCCGCTGCATCAGATCCTCGTCCACGATCACCTACGCACCACACACTGTTATATATTTTAGTGAGGACTACGTAGCATTAGAGCACGGCCCGCTAACCTTGTTCCACCTGGCGGCTTTGCGGATGACGGCGGCGGCTGCGGGAGCGTTGGCGCGCGCGTGCAGCCAGCGCGGGCTCTCGTCTAGCAGCAGCCAGTAGAGCGGCAGCAGCAGCGCCAGCGCGTGGATGAGCAGCAGCAGGTGGCGCCAGTAGGGCACGCTCCACGCCAACCACGCGAACACCATGCCGCCCACGCCGTAAGCGATGCCCGTGGTGCACGCGAACACCGCGCGCAGCGACGGGTGCGCGAACTCCACCACTGTGCAAAACCGAAACTCTACTCACGCAATCACCATACCCACATCTTCACCTACACCGAAGATCATGCTCACAAATTGCACGATGATAACGGAGAGAATCATTTAATAAAAACTTCGTCTACAGTTGTGTTTAAATCGTAAAAAAAAGTGTGTTTAAATATAGTTATAAGATTAATAAAATGTCTGTATAAGTTCGTAAATTGACAAATAAGTAGATAGGTAAGCGGCCCTGGTCATACTAAATTGAATAGGGTTCATGGTCGAAGGTCATGTTGACTATCAGTGAGTTTGTGTTGGCTTACTCATAACATATGCGGCACTGTTGAAGCCGTAGCCGAGGGCGGCCTCGAGGAACTCCATGCTGAGATACATCTGGTAGTTAATGGAGAACGCCTTCACGATGCCCAGCACTGCTGCGCAAGCCGAAAACAAGCAGAACGCGGTGCGCCGTCCGAACCTGACGACACGTACATAAACAGTGAAGACGATGGTGACACTATTCTCACAGGTAGGACTAGCTAGTGTTTCGAGTTGTTTCATGTAGTGAAACATCAATTAAGACTGATGATGAGCCGTCCGAACGTGCAGACTGACTGACGCCGTTGGTCGAGCTCACGGTCGGTCACGGTGGAGCGTCGCTAGGACAAGCCTCACATATAGCAGAGTCAGAGCGTAGTGTAGACTCACGTGTCGGAGACGTAGCCGGTGAGCAGCAGCGCCACGGGCAGCGCCGTGTTGCGCACCGTGCCCACCAGCGTGCGCATCCACTCGCGGCATCCCAGGTCGAACTGGACAACACACAATATTTTACATTATTTCCATTCTTGAAGCGCACATACAAAAAAGTGTTTTACATGGAGCGACTGCCTTTTTGACCTCCTCAATTCAGTTACCCGGGCAATCTTGGCAAGACTGGTTCGTCCGTAACGACTGCCGAAGATGTTCAAATGACAGCCAGAACCCACCAATTTAACGTGTCTTCCGAAACACGGAGAAACTCAGTCACATTGGTAGTCTAGTCAGATATTAAGCAGCTCCATCCTAGCCACGAGTCTTAGCCGGAGGTTTAATTATATTAATTAGAAATCAGAAACTAAGTATGATATTGTGGACTTTTACGATGTCTAGTATGTACGTGTACCTATACCTCTGCAAATATAGTGTCATGATTCTGGTAGATGAAGGCGTCGCAGGCGATCGTGTGGTTGAGGTGGAAGGCGTCGCGGTGGCAGACAGCGTCGGGCGCGAGCGGCGCGTACCGCTGGCAGGCGGCCGCCGGCAGCAGCGCCAGCGCCGCCTCGTCCTCGTAGTGCGGCGGCGTCTGCTCGCACTCAGGCACCATGCACCTGCGCAACGTGTCTTCATCAAACTAAGGCGTGCTAAACTAATCCTCATTGTTTTGATTCCAAAAAGATCTCGATAATTTTACACGTTTGCGCCTAATTCTTAACATCACGAAGTTTTGCTTATAGTCAAAATAGCTTTCAGCATTAATTCCCAGACCGATTACAAACAGATATTTGATTGATAAGCTAATGATACGTGACGTACATCACATACACGTGCGTGTTATATGATTCTGATTATATTGTCCTTTGTTTGAGCGCGGTGGTACACTCGCTGGAGTGGACACGGGTAATTCTGTGTGAAACAAATGATGAGCATCTTCCTCGCCGATGTTTACGAATCAGGCTAGTCGGCCAAAACAGTCGACAGTAGGACGAACTGACTGAACAAAGAGCTGCGTGCGTGCGCCAGCATTGGCAGCTACCTACACATTTGTAGAACTTCGTCTTCATATCACCTGGAGGACGTCTACTGCTATTTCGACATATTGATTTACTTACAATAGCACCGGTTGCAAGCGTCTTGTTCCGGCAGCTATCCGTGCTTTTTATACCGCGTTAGTGGCCGTCCTACGTTGTGTTCGAAGCCGTTGTGGAGACCACGGACAAACTCTCTCGAAAACATTTCACACGTTATTAACCGACTTCCCAAAAAGGAGGAGGTTCTCAATTCCACCGTATCTTTTTTTTTTTTTTTTTATGTATGTTCACCGATTACTCGAAGGTGGCTGGATCGATATTCAAAATTCTTTTTTTGTTTGAAAGGGTGTTCTTCACAGGTGGTCCCATGGTAAGGAGACCAGGATCTGATGATGGGATCCTGGAGAAATCGAGAGAACTCTTCAAATTTCATACGCTTTTTTACGTCGATGATATTATTACCGGAGCGACTGTCACTATGGGTGGGTGGGTATGGGTATTAAAGATATTATAGTTTTAGGCCCGAAAACTGAAAAGTATAAAATAAAAAAAACTTTTTAGAAGAAAACAAAACCGACTTCACAAAAAAAAACACTGAAAGAGCCATGTAAAAAGTTTTATTTTTGAAGTGAAAACTTCTTTAGCGGCGTTGAGCACTTTTTGTATGGGGAAAAATATATAAACTCGCGACAGGTATCACGTGACCGAAATGTGAAACCCGAAATCGTGAAACCCGAAATTCCATACAAATTCCGTAAGTACAGGTCGGTAAGATATTTTATGACGTTTCAAACATGTGAAATTTGACAATAGTGTCAGGCTTAGTAATTATCATTTAAAATCATAGATGGAGTTTGGGTTTTTATTTTTATAAAATGAAATGGTGCCGGAGTATCTTTAGGTTAGCATCCAGGCCACAGCAATAAACTCAAAANGAGCCATGTAAAAAGTTTTATTTTTGAAGTGAAAACTTCTTTAGCGGCGTTGAGCACTTTTTGTATGGGGAAAAATATATAAACTCGCGACAGGTATCACGTGACCGAAATGTGAAACCCGAAATCGTGAAACCCGAAATTCCATACAAATTCCGTAAGTACAGGTCGGTAAGATATTTTATGACGTTTCAAACATGTGAAATTTGACAACAGTGTCAGGCTTAGTAATTATCATTTAAAATCATAGATGGAGTTTGGGTTATTATTTTTATAAAATGAAATGGTGCTGGAGTATCTTTAGGTTAGCATTCAGGCCACAGCAATAAACTCAAAATATATATTTGAATAATTTTAGCTCAACCAGAACCCTCAAAATCGAGGAAAGACATGTGAGAAAAAATGTGTTGCGCCATCTATAATTTTTCAAAGTCAAGTAGTCAAGTATGAAAGTACGAGTATAGTTTTTATTCTTCAAAATCATAGATGGAGTCGTGCTTAAATTTTGATTATATTTAATCGTGTTGGGGTATCTTAAGTTTACCTTCCAGTACCTACAGTCATAGGGACAAAAGATTTTTTTGAGAAACTCTCAATATCGAGGGCAAGTGATGACAGTAAAAAGTAGTTGTGCTCTTTCTTCATTCAATCTCAAAAAAATATTAAAAACGCATAAAGTTAATATTCATGTTTTCACTTCTGCCAGCACTCCCGGAGTGCAACCCGGTGTTTTTTTTTATCCCTTTCAGTGTTTTTTTTGTGAAGTCGGTTTTGTTTTTTTAGAGCTACAAGTCGGCACAGTAGTGATATAGGTACTTACATGATTAAAGATTTGTTGCATATCACTGATTGCCCCGAATGCACGAGGTCGTTCCCGAGGGATACGGGGAAACAACACCTACTTAGTCATGATATAAGTAGGTACTCGTACGTCTATAATATAATTGGGCACTAATATTAGGTCCATGTCAGCAATTGTGACATTGTTGCTTTATTTGGACGTATCTGAGGCAATACATAGTGTATATTTACAGTACGCAAGTGATGGTTATCTATCAATCTCTCGATAAGATAGCGTATGCGACTAGCTGCTGTTGTGCCGACATCTCCGCCGTCTCGAGGTCCGATCTGCAGGCCCTGATACAATCACAAGTGGCGGATTACGATGTTAATTATTTAGATTATCAGTTTTGATGCGATACAGTAATGGAAACTTTATATTGTAACACGTCACGTCAGCCCACATTCCAGCGGTACTGCAGGCTGGCCGTACTGCAGTTGTTTACCGCGTCTGCGTCGTCTCTGGCACGACCCCCTACTACGTACCAACCCTCATGCAGATATTAGACGCTTTATTTTTTGTACATTATTATCTTAATTTTTTAAGAATTTTAGGGAAACCGAACTCTTTGTGTGCAAGTCAGGGGCGTATTTTAAGATTGCGCGCCCCGGGCTCCTGTAGCTTTCCGCCTCATCATGGAATGAAAGATTTTTTTATAGATTTTATATTTTACATTATTTTCCTGTGGACAACATTTTTAACAAATTCGTTTAATACATCGTCATAGTTAATTGCATTTGTTAAATCGGCTTCGATGTTGAAAACGATGAAATTGATTAGCTGTTTTTAGGTTTCCGTAGTCAACTAGGAACGCTTATTAAAAAGAAGAAAAAATATTTGTGGGGAGTCAGTTTTTACTCTTGGGAAGCTACACTATCCGCGGGTAACATAGGCTATATTTTGTCCGGGTACGGCAAGTCGTTCCAACGGGACGCGAGTATAACTGCGGTAATATGTAAGCTCACTGATTAATCGCGAAATCTCAGAAACCATTTACCAACTTTGGCAGATGGGTTTCCTATAGGGTGTAAAAGTGCTCTTAAATATTTTTTTTTAATTCCACCCCTAAGAGGATAAAAAGGGTTGGTAATTTGTAAGAAAATTCTATGTTTTTTGATGTAAGACATTAAAATTTAGCAGATAGGTTTCTTATAGTGCAAATAAATATTATATAATAACTACCCCTTGGGGTGTAAAACGGGGGTTGGGAGTTAGTTTGTATGTAAGTCCTATGTTATTGAAGTAAGAGATATGTTTAGCAGATAGGGTTCTAATAGGGTGTTAACATCATCAAAGGACGGATTTTGCGAAAATATACCCTTAGGGATGTAAAATGGGGGTTGGTAGTTTGTATGGAAATCCTATGTTTTTGAAGTTTTTATTTTTACAGGCTAATTTTTGCGATCCCGTAATCGCCTGCATAAGCGATATGATCCGCGTATGAAGTCGCTGGCAGAAGCTAGTGTTTTATATATTTTTTTCACGTTCTTAGTTTAAAAGTTAGATAGGGACACGCATCGGATCAACTGCGGATGAATGAAATGCCCCTCAAATTAAAGGGTAAAATATAAAAATCCGTATTACGACATGTCGTCCTGTACGGATCAGTGTTGGGCATTGAAAGAGGGGGACAAAAAGAGAATGCACGCAGCAGAGATGGATGTGTGGTGTGACAACAATGGATAATGTGAAGAATGAACATCAGAAGAAGTCTGAAATTAGCACCAATTACAGAAAAGATGAGAGGTAAGCAATTGACGTGGTATGGGCATGTAGTGAGAAGGGAGGAAACGCATACACCTAACGGCTGTTCCCAATATTCCATCTATCTGTTGATTTGCTTACTAGAGATAGGAATTTGGCATTACTCGTATGGGGCTTATGTTAAAGTTCTATCTCTCGTAGGCATATCCAGAGATAGATAGATTATTGAAATCCGCAGTAAGAGTGTAATGGGTAATGTAGTGTAATGTAGATGGAGTCTTGGAGAGGTGGAGCAAGACAAAAAGAAAGTGCGGATGGATTGCGTGAAAGATGACATGAGTAAGAAGGGAGTGAATGTCAGTATGACGAGTGACAGGGAGGAATGGAAGCAGAAAACATATTGCGCCGACCACAAATAGGATTGGGAACAGGGCAAGAAGATGATAGGGACACACAGTTTACCACTTTGGAAAGGCTTATCTCTCAAACAATCGACTCGGTGTTAATCTAATTAGCCTACTTTCAATAAATGATTTTGACTTTGATTTATTACTGATTTAATATTTAGATATAATCGGGACGTCTAGCAACGCCGTGCCAGACACTCGCACCGCCCGCGCTTTGCTAGACACATGCACCGCCCAAGTTGCGCCACATCCACAACATCCACTTTCTGTATCCACACATCCCCTAGCCGGGTACAGATAGTAAGCATTATGTGAAAAGAATGCTGGCGGTCAGGCTACGCATTCATGCTTTAACGATCTGTTTGGTGCACTGAGGAGGGTAGGGATCTATTTGGCTTACGAAGGCGTTAGTTAAAAAATATGACAATAGGCTTAGTACTTTCGTGCGCGAGTGTGCCTATCCGGGGCGGATCTAGCCTTTAAGAAAATCTATTCTTTTTTGTTTTTTTTTTTCCGAGGCCGACAGTAGAAAAAAGCCCAAGGCACTATTTTTTTCTTAAAGGGATTGAACTGTTAAGAGGGAGAACCCAACTTATGACACGACACACACTATGGTTGACTCGCTTCAATGAGCTAAGTTTAAGTCTGATGATCACATTCTGGTCTATACAAAGACATTCAATATATTGTGTCTTAAATCTCTTTGCAAGGTTGTTAGTTTGCTTGAACACGCTAATCCCAAGAACTAAAAACCTATTTGAAAACTTCTTTCAGTGTTAGATAGCCCGTTTATTGAGGAAAGCTACAGGGCACTTCGCGGAGTAGTTTCAACGGGACGCAGGTGCACCTGCTGACGGAAGCTAGTCTTCAATATAATGGATGCATTATTATTAAAGAATTGATTGTAAATTAATGTTTCAAAATGTGTCAATCTTTTTCCTACCGATGTCGACATTTCTAGACTAGTCTGAAGTAGTGTCGAAATAATCATCTGTGTCAGCACCGGCCGAGAGAGGCCTGTACCGCCCGCGCCGCGCCGGCTCGGTACTGTTGTACTGCCAGTGGCTGTTACATATGGCGACAATGAAACTATAAAGTTTTAGCGAAATGTAAATATGACGCACGTGAGTGTGCAAGGTTCACTTGTACGAATCGAAATAATAACGAGTCACGTATTAATACTTATCAAGTAATCAATACCTGTTCAAAAAACTTGTTGTTGTGAAAAAGGAATCACACAGAATAATATAAAAAAAACAAGCTTGAATATTTAATGAGCAGCCGCTGGACCTGTCAGACAAGAAGGTATTCCCCGACTGCGAATACATACACAATGCTAGTACAGTCGGGTATTGTGTTCAGCTGTTGCTAAACTGAAACTCTTTATTGGAATAGTGAAAGTAGATGTTTCAGGCGAGTGACGCGTAGTGGGATCAGCCTTTTGTAGGATATCTATTACTACATAGTTCATACAAAAGCCACTTCAATCAAAGATTAGTTAATTAGGTGATTATTATTTTAGATTGCTTATGCCTTATGTCTTTTCAGTCGGAAGTACATTGACGTAAACACTGAATTAGTGTAAACGTTGTGCTAATTAATGTTACAATCAAAGAATTTGACAATCTTCTTCACAATCAGTGTGTTTAATTTGAAATGAAATGAAATAAGCGTGTACTGACCGGAATGGCACTGCGTCGGCCACGAACACGTAGTTGAGCGAGTACATGCAGGCCAGCAGGTTGGGGATGCACAGCAGCACGAGCACGTAGCCCTGGTAGAAGCCGAAGGGGCCGAGCTGCGCCAGGGCCGCCTCCAGCACGTCGCCGGCGCCCTCGGCGTCGGGTTGCTTGGCGCGCGCGGCGCTGGCGCGGCGTGTGCGCGCCGCCTGGACCATGGCTGCGACTGGCGCGCGCGGGGCCGCGCTGCCTCTCGCCGCTGCTGATAACGTGCGCCCGCTGCGCCTGCGCTCGCCAGCGTGGCGTCTCCGCGCACCAGATCATTCCGGTGTTCAACATTTCTTCACTATCACTTAGAACACCTATTATACTGTACAGTTGTCAATTTTTCAGACACCTACAATCTGCAACTGTATTAGCAGGCTACACTCTTTCCCTATTAGCTAATTAGGTAACAATAACAGGCGCCTGAATAACTGTTTCCACAGTGTAAGGTAGTCCTACTTTATGAATAAGATTGTTACGTAAAGTCTAAATTCATCTAACATGTCAGCCACGTAGATAAGATAGAGATTCATCACGATATGGATGTTGTGATCGCTCGCTGTAACACTCAATCTGTCTGTAGCTAGGTACTCGAACTGCTGCTTGAACTGCAAATTGCGGATTGTGGGGGGTCTGCATGAGATCCTCGTCAGGTATTTCTGCCCCTATGGGCATGTGCCCAGGGCCCTATGGTCCATGGGGCCTCCTAGTTCCTACCAGAGTACTAAAAATTAGACTGAAATATACATATAGTTACAATTTACTGTCTTTTTAATGATAGGTCATGTTTTAGATTGTAATCGGAAAATAAGTCCAACATTTTTTTATTGCGCCCAACATGGTATAGCTGGACCTGATCCTCGTGTCATTCCTGTGAGGAGGCTGAGTAACTACTGCTGGAAGGATAAACTAGCAAGCAATGTAAGCTGAGCTAGCCACTATCTGCTCTAGTGGGATACTGAACTGTCTTCAGTGCGGTGCACTCGATATATGAGAGTCACTGAGGAAATTGTGACAGTGCATTTAGGTTTGCAACTGCATATTAATGGCATCCAAGGCCGATTGTCGGTCACGGCGCCTGATTACAGTGGACAAATATTTGCTGTAACACAGGTGCACTCCCTATTCCCTAACTCTCATAGCCCGATGGGACGGAAAATCCAACACGACTTGAGAGAGTTCAGGCGCAGGGCCGACATTAAAGTGCTCTCCGATGCACGGCATCAATCACCAACATCCAGACTCCGGGCTGCTTTGTAAAAACCCACAAAGCGATTGACCCGACCCGGGATTCGAACCCAAGACCTCGTGCACAGCAGTCAACGATACGACGATGAGACCAACTAGAGAGATTAGACGATTAGACCACAGAACATATATTAGACCAACGAGGCAGAAACGGCCATAGCATTTATATTTGGAAGAGCTGTTTACACTACGTACGAACGTATGCTATGAACGTACATTGTTCATAGCATTTGTGCAGCTTTGCTATGAACTTTTTAGTAGGAGTTTTAATAGGGCAATGGACGATATTCGCATTTTTTATGTTATTCTCGAGTGGTGTTTTATGAGTTCAATTCCCATGTCGGACCAGACCCGCTTGATACCTAAATGGCACGTACATACATAATAAAAGATTCACAGTTTAACCTGGTCAGCAGCAGTCTTGATACTCGTTACTTATATGATTTCACAGAATGTAGCTCGGCTATGAATTGCTCTATTGAAATACATTTTCATCTCTTAGAAGTCACAGAATGCAATCAGGGAGTTTTGTAATTTTTCTAAGGCAAGACAGCTACCAACATGAAACGATTATACAGCTACGGAATAAGAGACAGTGCGCTTACGTCAAATCTTCCAATCTACGCGTTCGTTTGGGCGTATCACAAGGCTCGATCTTAGGTCCATTTTTATTTCTAGATATTATTCCCGTTAGTTCTAGTTAGTATATTAAGGTGCATTCGACTACTATAAGCGGGAAATTCAAATAGAAAATGGTTTTTTCTTGTTTTACTTCTTACAATTCAAATGTAACTGTCGAAACTATGATATTGCGCAATAAAAAGTTTTTTACAGTTACATTTAAATTGTTATAGCTATTTTAGATTATGATCATATGGTACGATAATGCAAGTAAGTGGGGGTCTGGAAGTCATCTGTGAGCAGGTAGTTCAGGCCGCACGGAAGACCCGCTCCGCTGAGCCACGCAACTTCGGGCTCATATTGTTCAGAGCACACAGCGACACCAACGGGCCCAGTTTACATAAATCTGTTTATTTCACGACTTACGTGTTCTTCTATTCAGGGAGCAGGGTTAAAGGGTCATTACTACTATTGTGTGTGAATAATCGATGCGGTTTACACATCCAATTTTTATTTTCATATTGTAAGTAACACTAAAGAATATAGCGAATGCGCAATAAAACAAAACATTTATCCTTAGTTTTACCTTACCACTATCAGAGGAAAACATTAAGTTAATTGTCTATTAATAATACGAATTACTAGCAAACTAGGTGCTTGTTTACATTGGCTTACTTAAATTATCCTTCTAAGTTGTTATGACACTCCTGAACTGGTGAAGCTGAGCTCGGTATGGCAGAAGCGCCCGGAGGAGGGATGACCCCCCTCGAAGGCCATCAGACATGGACGCGCCATCTGTGTCGCCACTCGCGAACTATCAGCTAGCCCGCGGCTAACTGTCCGAAGCTCGCCTCTGCTCTAACCGCTTCACAATAAGCTTGATCATATCTTATATCTCGGCGTTTGGGTTTGAGCCAAAAAAAAACTCATAAAAAATTGTCTGCCGTACGAGTATCACCTTTAAATTGATGTTAAAGTAAATGCGGATTAACCCACTAATACATATTTATTTTAGTGTTTACGTTCGGTTTGGGAAGCACGTGGCGCCGGCCTGACTTCCGCGAACGCCGGTTTGCCATATAAACTTTAAACGCTAGGTGATAAGGTTCAATATTATTGAGAGCACAGTATCGCGAAGGGGGTCAACTGTCAAGCTAGGCAGTTGGCCGTCTCCTTTCAGCTATCAGTGCGATTGGAACAGGTGATCCTGAAGGGAGCGGGTGTCGGCGGGTGTCGGCGTGGGCGCTCGCGTGCTGCGCTTGTCTTGCCACTAGCACGCCGACCTTCTAGCTGGAGGGACGCCACACTCTTAGTTGGTCTATTTCGCGAGCGAATATTCCGAATATTTCTAGTACGAGTACCTAGTAGTGTAGTGTCGGTGTGCGGCGAGTGGTAGTGCGCGATGTCTGGCGGCGAGGAGTGGTGCGCGGGCTGGGGCCGCTGGCAGGCGCGGCTGGCGCTGCTGCTGGCGCTGCCGGTGCTGCTGACAGGCGCGTACGGCACCAACTACGTGTTCCTGGCTGCGCCCACGCCGCACAGGTACGCACTTTTACATACGAAGCTGTCAGATATTTTAAGTGAGTAGTAAACAAAGTGCCACATGTCCCTCTGTGTTCATGTGTATGATGTGAGCGTGCTCGGCAACGTTTAACACTGGACTCGGTACCTACTTTTTTATGTGATTTTATATTTTTTTATTGTTTCATTTACTTATAATTTAAATAGTAGTTATTACTTTTATCCCCCTCACCGCGCAACTTACTGAGCATTGTGTTTGTTGTCTGCAGTTGGAAAATTTGCCGGCGCAAGGTAGGCTTAGGTTTTACTTTTATGTAGATACTAACGAAGCTTGTTAGCATCAATATTTTTGAGTCGACTGCCGAGAAGGGATGCCTGTGTATTTTATAGTTTAATTTACTATTTAGTCCCTACTATAATATTATAAATGCGAAAGTAACTCTGTCTGTCTGTCTGTCTGTCTGTTACGCTTTCACGCCTAAACCAGTGAGCCGATTTTGATAAAATTTGGTACAGAGATAGAATAGACCCTGAGGAACAACATAGGCTACTTTTTATCCGGGTTAGGGAAATAGTTCCCTCAGGAGCGGGCGAAGCCGCTGGCAGAAGCTAGTATGTAATAAATAAGTGACCTACTTACTTACATAATTTAACTGGAAAAAGATGTTCATCTTAAAATGTTGATAAATGTATAGATCTATTAAGTGTCAACAAGCGATCCCGAATATACAAGTAAATTGAGTAGTTCACTTGTAATCAATTAATTCAGCTAATCGTGAAATGAAATTAGGTAAGTATGTAGGTACAGACGACAGCACATCAAGTTACCACAATCTGTCTTTCTGCTATAGACTTCCAACATTATCACAATATTGGAAGGTTGGATTGGTATAATTTTACAGATTCGGGTAGGTCGACCTGCTGGCGTCTGTCCGCATTGATCCGCATCAGTAGAGATGTGTTCTCACGCATGCGGCTGTAGTGCGGTGATGTGGAGCCAGTAGCGGTACACTAGCCCGCAGCGCCCGCTGTCTCTGTGACACTCACCGAGTGTCGGTACTCACTGTACACGGTGCACAAGTCAATGATAGCTTTGGCTTTTCCTCCCACTATCAATAAAAATATACTTAAGTACCTATGATGCTCTCATCTCAAAATTAAATAATATGTTGAACTTTAAGTATTTAGCTGAAATTATTCAAAACAAGATTCCTCCGACACAAACAATATGTAAATGGACATGGTGAGCACAGCACAAGCTAGGCGGCCGTCACGTGTGGAGTGGTTCCTTCATGACGGTTCTATGACCACATTCCAATTGTGTGAGCTTATGGAAAATTACAGAAACCTGTGAGAGTGTCCGTAGAGCGGCAGAGCGCAGTGTCGCGTGTCGTGCCTACGCGCTGCTAATAGCTGCAAGTGCATGCGCGGTGTCGCAACGTGCACTCACTCTGGCACTTCGCACACAACCTGATTAAAATAGATGCCACAGACTGTTTCATCTTGATGACAATCTATGAAAATTATGTAACACAATTATTTCGTGTTTTCTAGGGAAATAGCTAAATCTATACTAATAGATATTATAAAGAGGAAAACTTTGTTTGTTTGTTTGGTTGTAATGAATAGGCTCAAAAACTACTGGACCGATTTTAAAAATTCTTTCACCATTCGAAAGTTACATTATCCACGAGTGACATAGGCTATATTTTATCCGGGTACGGGCAGTAATTCCCACGGGATGCGAGTGAAACCGCGGGAAAACGGCTANCATGTTTTAGATTGTAATCGGAAAATAAGTCCAACATTTTTTTATTGCGCCCAACATGGTATAGCTGGACCTGATCCTCGTGTCATTCCTGTGAGGAGGCTGAGTAACTACTGCTGGAAGGATAAACTAGCAAGCAATGTAAGCTGAGCTAGCCACTATCTGCTCTAGTGGGATACTGAACTGTCTTCAGTGCGGTGCACTCGATATATGAGAGTCACTGAGGAAATTGTGACAGTGCATTTAGGTTTGCAACTGCATATTAATGGCATCCAAGGCCGATTGTCGGTCACGGCGCCTGATTACAGTGGACAAATATTTGCTGTAACACAGGTGCACTCCCTATTCCCTAACTCTCATAGCCCGATGGGACGGAAAATCCAACACGACTTGAGAGAGTTCAGGCGCAGGGCCGACATTAAAGTGCTCTCCGATGCACGGCATCAATCACCAACATCCAGACTCCGGGCTGCTTTGTAAAAACCCACAAAGCGATTGACCCGACCCGGGATTCGAACCCAAGACCTCGTGCACAGCAGTCAACGATACGACGATGAGACCAACTAGAGAGATTAGACGATTAGACCACAGAACATATATTAGACCAACGAGGCAGAAACGGCCATAGCATTTATATTTGGAAGAGCTGTTTACACTACGTACGAACGTATGCTATGAACGTACATTGTTCATAGCATTTGTGCAGCTTTGCTATGAACTTTTTAGTAGGAGTTTTAATAGGGCAATGGACGATATTCGCATTTTTTATGTTATTCTCGAGTGGTGTTTTATGAGTTCAATTCCCATGTCGGACCAGACCCGCTTGATACCTAAATGGCACGTACATACATAATAAAAGATTCACAGTTTAACCTGGTCAGCAGCAGTCTTGATACTCGTTACTTATATGATTTCACAGAATGTAGCTCGGCTATGAATTGCTCTATTGAAATACATTTTCATCTCTTAGAAGTCACAGAATGCAATCAGGGAGTTTTGTAATTTTTCTAAGGCAAGACAGCTACCAACATGAAACGATTATACAGCTACGGAATAAGAGACAGTGCGCTTACGTCAAATCTTCCAATCTACGCGTTCGTTTGGGCGTATCACAAGGCTCGATCTTAGGTCCATTTTTATTTCTAGATATTATTCCCGTTAGTTCTAGTTAGTATATTAAGGTGCATTCGACTACTATAAGCGGGAAATTCAAATAGAAAATGGTTTTTTCTTGTTTTACTTCTTACAATTCAAATGTAACTGTCGAAACTATGATATTGCGCAATAAAAAGTTTTTTACAGTTACATTTAAATTGTTATAGCTATTTTAGATTATGATCATATGGTACGATAATGCAAGTAAGTGGGGGTCTGGAAGTCATCTGTGAGCAGGTAGTTCAGGCCGCACGGAAGACCCGCTCCGCTGAGCCACGCAACTTCGGGCTCATATTGTTCAGAGCACACAGCGACACCAACGGGCCCAGTTTACATAAATCTGTTTATTTCACGACTTACGTGTTCTTCTATTCAGGGAGCAGGGTTAAAGGGTCATTACTACTATTGTGTGTGAATAATCGATGCGGTTTACACATCCAATTTTTATTTTCATATTGTAAGTAACACTAAAGAATATAGCGAATGCGCAATAAAACAAAACATTTATCCTTAGTTTTACCTTACCACTATCAGAGGAAAACATTAAGTTAATTGTCTATTAATAATACGAATTACTAGCAAACTAGGTGCTTGTTTACATTGGCTTACTTAAATTATCCTTCTAAGTTGTTATGACACTCCTGAACTGGTGAAGCTGAGCTCGGTATGGCAGAAGCGCCCGGAGGAGGGATGACCCCCCTCGAAGGCCATCAGACATGGACGCGCCATCTGTGTCGCCACTCGCGAACTATCAGCTAGCCCGCGGCTAACTGTCCGAAGCTCGCCTCTGCTCTAACCGCTTCACAATAAGCTTGATCATATCTTATATCTCGGCGTTTGGGTTTGAGCCAAAAAAAAACTCATAAAAAATTGTCTGCCGTACGAGTATCACCTTTAAATTGATGTTAAAGTAAATGCGGATTAACCCACTAATACATATTTATTTTAGTGTTTACGTTCGGTTTGGGAAGCACGTGGCGCCGGCCTGACTTCCGCGAACGCCGGTTTGCCATATAAACTTTAAACGCTAGGTGATAAGGTTCAATATTATTGAGAGCACAGTATCGCGAAGGGGGTCAACTGTCAAGCTAGGCAGTTGGCCGTCTCCTTTCAGCTATCAGTGCGATTGGAACAGGTGATCCTGAAGGGAGCGGGTGTCGGCGGGTGTCGGCGTGGGCGCTCGCGTGCTGCGCTTGTCTTGCCACTAGCACGCCGACCTTCTAGCTGGAGGGACGCCACACTCTTAGTTGGTCTATTTCGCGAGCGAATATTCCGAATATTTCTAGTACGAGTACCTAGTAGTGTAGTGTCGGTGTGCGGCGAGTGGTAGTGCGCGATGTCTGGCGGCGAGGAGTGGTGCGCGGGCTGGGGCCGCTGGCAGGCGCGGCTGGCGCTGCTGCTGGCGCTGCCGGTGCTGCTGACAGGCGCGTACGGCACCAACTACGTGTTCCTGGCTGCGCCCACGCCGCACAGGTACGCACTTTTACATACGAAGCTGTCAGATATTTTAAGTGAGTAGTAAACAAAGTGCCACATGTCCCTCTGTGTTCATGTGTATGATGTGAGCGTGCTCGGCAACGTTTAACACTGGACTCGGTACCTACTTTTTTATGTGATTTTATATTTTTTTATTGTTTCATTTACTTATAATTTAAATAGTAGTTATTACTTTTATCCCCCTCACCGCGCAACTTACTGAGCATTGTGTTTGTTGTCTGCAGTTGGAAAATTTGCCGGCGCAAGGTAGGCTTAGGTTTTACTTTTATGTAGATACTAACGAAGCTTGTTAGCATCAATATTTTTGAGTCGACTGCCGAGAAGGGATGCCTGTGTATTTTATAGTTTAATTTACTATTTAGTCCCTACTATAATATTATAAATGCGAAAGTAACTCTGTCTGTCTGTCTGTCTGTCTGTTACGCTTTCACGCCTAAACCAGTGAGCCGATTTTGATAAAATTTGGTACAGAGATAGAATAGACCCTGAGGAACAACATAGGCTACTTTTTATCCGGGTTAGGGAAATAGTTCCCTCAGGAGCGGGCGAAGCCGCTGGCAGAAGCTAGTATGTAATAAATAAGTGACCTACTTACTTACATAATTTAACTGGAAAAAGATGTTCATCTTAAAATGTTGATAAATGTATAGATCTATTAAGTGTCAACAAGCGATCCCGAATATACAAGTAAATTGAGTAGTTCACTTGTAATCAATTAATTCAGCTAATCGTGAAATGAAATTAGGTAAGTATGTAGGTACAGACGACAGCACATCAAGTTACCACAATCTGTCTTTCTGCTATAGACTTCCAACATTATCACAATATTGGAAGGTTGGATTGGTATAATTTTACAGATTCGGGTAGGTCGACCTGCTGGCGTCTGTCCGCATTGATCCGCATCAGTAGAGATGTGTTCTCACGCATGCGGCTGTAGTGCGGTGATGTGGAGCCAGTAGCGGTACACTAGCCCGCAGCGCCCGCTGTCTCTGTGACACTCACCGAGTGTCGGTACTCACTGTACACGGTGCACAAGTCAATGATAGCTTTGGCTTTTCCTCCCACTATCAATAAAAATATACTTAAGTACCTATGATGCTCTCATCTCAAAATTAAATAATATGTTGAACTTTAAGTATTTAGCTGAAATTATTCAAAACAAGATTCCTCCGACACAAACAATATGTAAATGGACATGGTGAGCACAGCACAAGCTAGGCGGCCGTCACGTGTGGAGTGGTTCCTTCATGACGGTTCTATGACCACATTCCAATTGTGTGAGCTTATGGAAAATTACAGAAACCTGTGAGAGTGTCCGTAGAGCGGCAGAGCGCAGTGTCGCGTGTCGTGCCTACGCGCTGCTAATAGCTGCAAGTGCATGCGCGGTGTCGCAACGTGCACTCACTCTGGCACTTCGCACACAACCTGATTAAAATAGATGCCACAGACTGTTTCATCTTGATGACAATCTATGAAAATTATGTAACACAATTATTTCGTGTTTTCTAGGGAAATAGCTAAATCTATACTAATAGATATTATAAAGAGGAAAACTTTGTTTGTTTGTTTGGTTGTAATGAATAGGCTCAAAAACTACTGGACCGATTTTAAAAATTCTTTCACCATTCGAAAGTTACATTATCCACGAGTGACATAGGCTATATTTTATCCGGGTACGGGCAGTAATTCCCACGGGATGCGAGTGAAACCGCGGGAAAACGGCTAGTCATTAATATACCTAGCTAGTTCCTAGAGAAGTTGCTTTTTTAGACCCTCTGAAATAACGTGGATCCCATGAAGTTATATAGGTCGTCATCATCTGTCTAGCCTAGCAACTAATGTTTAACATGGAGCCACTGCCTTTCTGACCTCCACAACCCGATGCCCATGGGTAAGACTGGTTGGTAGACTTTTTGGCTTCTGACTACCCGAAACGACTGCCAAAGATGGTCAATCTCAGCCGGGACCCATCAGTTTATCGTGCCTTCCGAAACTCGAAAGAACTCGTTATGACAAGGTGGTCACCCATCCACGGAACGTTCGTGCCAAGCGTTGATTAACTTTATGATCGATCGATCCGCGCGACTTTGACTTAGCCACGAGCAGTATTTATTGTTTTCCGACCAACTGCAGAATTATGAAGACTTGACGTCACTTACGTATATAGTATAATAATGCGGACCTCAAATAAGTTCTTATGACAGTTGACATTCAGGAATTTGGTTTCAGATACGTTACAGTAGACACCACGAAACTCTGATAATATAGCATTACTATCTACAACGAGATGAGAACGGGCGAGTTTGTTTGGCGTGGCGTGATGATATGACACCACGCATAATGTACAGGGCAGTGCGTAGTGGCAGTAATAACATAACTTGATGATAAACTGTGCTGAGCCATGTGTTCGGTGCGTGAGACCCGCGCACACGTGTCAGCAGTCAGCAGCTCGCATACTGTCACAGCGACTATAACTGCGTTTAAGATTTAATTACATTTTGACGTGTTCGCCTCGCGGCGGTTATGTTCGAAAGGCGCGCCCGCCAGCGCCCGCCGACTGGTTTGTTTGTGTACTGCCCAATATGCCGAAAGGGCTCGTTATCATAACGAGTCTATACCTAACATAGTAGATCCAATGTTGTAGATTAACTTTCCTACAATATTGTTGTTTGTAGATAACTGTCGCTGTGAGTTTGACCTATTATCTGGCGGACAATTTGCGGCTATTTTTGTAAACGTGAGCACATAGTGTGAGGCACTCCTCATACCTACGTCCGTATCGTGTTTGATAAGGTACGAACGATGACCGAATTAGGTACAAAACCACTAGGTTTTCTCGCGGTTCCACTGACTTCCGAAATAAAGAATTTCAGAGTACATTATTTAGCCAAGTCACATGTAGGCCATCATGCTCATCGTCCCCTGCCCTTATCCCAATTTTATTCCTGCTCGACGCACGATATTTGCTTCTTCCTTACCTACCCTTTAATCTATCGTCTTCTCACAAATTTCATTTTTCTAGCCATATCAACTATTCAATCCCTCCCATTGTACCTTTGTCGTTCCCTTCCTTCCTGTACATCCGTCCATCCACGTTCATCCTTAAAATCTTCCTCTTTGCTTATTCAACATCAAGCAGTGGGAAGGAGAACTTCCCACCAACCAACCAACCTCACAACCCGACTGCGGTGCATACACTCTTAACCCGTTCATCATCATGCCGTCCATAACCGATTTCACCGCTATCATGGGACAGACCCCATGATATTCTATTGAAACAGTCAAATTGTAGAATGGCAAGCTCTGATAGGTTGAACGTCATGTGCCTCGCCGGCCTTCTTGTTAGTTAATTCGTTTGCTATCGATCGCTAACAATTCTGATTTGTATTCACATCCACTCTAGAGAGGCATGTTGAGGTGTCAGTTGGCCAGGCCCCGGTGACGGTAGGTCGCGCTTGGATGATGTGCTCTCACGAGACCGGCTTTACAGTACCCATTCACACTCTACTAATAATAAATATGAAACTAAATGTAAATGAGCCGCACTGTCACGTGCTGCGTCGGACTCATGATAGGTGTATCTATTATGATAATGAGCTGCTTAATATTGATGGCGCCGTCAGATTCGCGACAAAAACACGGAATATTTGGGCGATCACTGCAAGAAACCGACTCACGCTGTTTGTGTACATTAATAAGTTGATAAACCTGTTCAATATTCAATAATTTGTAAATTAATGAATGAGTAGCAATTTGCATTCAGGTGTGTTTTGTTGATAGAAGTGGACATTTTAAGTAAACCTATGTCTATGTAGGCAATCATCCACAGGGGTTAGATTATGTGGGTAAGAGCAGTGTTCATCACAGACTAGTATTATGTAGGTGGACAAAGCTCGTTTGATACAGCGGCACGTTGTTGTGAGCACCGCCGCGTGCTGGGATAAAGCGCGCTGTGGTGCGCGAGGTGCGCGCGCTGTCCGCACAACATATCGCACGCGACGCTCCACACGTGCTCGCCGCCGCAACTCACTAGCGACCGGCGGACACTCTCTCACAGTGTGCTGGAATTATGATAACAACATTGATAAACGTATTTACATTTTTTACATGCCTAAATAGGTACTGTAATTTACTTACCACCTGCTGTGGTACACAAAAACTTTTTTATAATTGAACTGAAATTGCTGGCAATTAACCTTTTTGTTGCTTCTCTTGTTAACATGCGTCTTGATTGCCTATTACGTGATACAATAATAGAATTCTTAATTAACCGTCAATTACTTTTTGTTCTTTTATATCGAGCGTATGGCAAAAACCTGGCCGTGAACTGAGCAAATCCAATTTCTTATTCCAATGGGAATGTAAGTTAACAGTTATTTATTTTTTCTTGTACAGTGGAATTTTCTCAGTCGTCCCATTCCCTTGGCCGTGGCTTTGTTTACATACAATGGGCAAACAGTATCGGGTAATAAAAACTGTAATGGCTGGGTGCACGCAAAGAGATTTAAGATAATAGAGCGGCTCTCAGAATAAATGTCAAAGGAAAAACTGTGATCCCATTCCTCAGTGACGCCATCTAGTATTGTATAGCGACAAACTAACAACTGATTTGGTAATTTGCTCGGAATATGGAATCTAAATGGAAGCTAGCTGGAACGAATCTAAATGGTAGCTACTGCGCGTTTAAACATGGCGGATTAGAGTTGTAATTTGTAATAACTATCGACATAAGTATCTTCCGATATCGATGAAGATTATTGATTTTGTGTTAAAGTTAATTTTGGTCATTTAAAGTTTATCAAAATTTTTGTTTTAATTAGTTTGGTTACCTTTTTGTAGATTTTGTGCATTACCGAATTTATAATAATAATGGGCATTTCACGTAGCATGCATAAATATGTTTAATGTCTTGATGTGCCCGCTCGCGCTCTAGTCACGGCGGCAGGCGGCGGGCGGGAGCGAGTCGCTCGCGCTCACGACTCACGAAGTCATTCTATTTGGGTTCGCAGCCGAATGTCTGGTGTGGTTTGAGCACGATAACAGTTCACGGTACACATTTTATACGGAAGCGACATTCAGTTGAGTGCGGTGAGTATTGAGTGTACAAATAGATTAGTGAGCCAAGTGTAACTGACCGGCTAATGACGAGCCGAACGCCGCGTGAATCAACTGAAACGTAAACCCTCATTGTCAAGTAATTGAACACAAAAACTCTAATTAATGCAAACGGACAATAGTCATTAAGAGCGATTAGCAGCTCTATTGAAACTTTATGAAGGACAAACACTTTTAGATGGTAAGATGCAGGTAGTCAGCATTCTAACTTAATAAACTTTGAATTTTATTGTGATATTAATCTCAGAAGTAAATAAACGACTTTCCAAAAAAAAAAACTGGCTTTTGTTTGAAAATCATACTGTCATAGTTATGATTTTCAGGACTTTTGCATGTTTCGCAAGGTTTAGTGACTGTACTTCATGTATCTTTCAAAAGGTTCTATCACTTTTGGTAATATGTCTGGCACTTGGATTTGAAGCGCCAGCCAAGCATGCATAGGTGTAAGCAGCAATTCTAAATACTTAAAGGTTTATGAAGAAAATGCTTTACCCTTGTGCTTGAATAGTACTGGAGACCTTCATGCTTCTGTCGTCAATAAAATATGACATCATACCGGTAAGGACTTATCTGCGACAAAGACATATTAAGTTGTGATGCTGTCCACCAGAGACGTCGCGAACTTACACTCACTTAAAACAATACCATTTTGGTGGGTAGGTACATATTATATTTAATTTGATACCTGGTAATGTAAAGTACAAATGTAAATACTATAGGAATAACTGAAGGCATGATAATATATCCGCAGCGGTGGACGGGCGCTGACCTTGAGCTATGTGACAGATAACCATACGATAATTTACACACAAACATTATAATAATGACATCACTATATCAGTTGTCAGAGTTTACTGCGAGGCACAGTCGTTTGAGCTGCTCAGCAATCTGTTGCAGCAACAGCACACAGGCACATCATGTGCTTTATGAGCCTCTATTTTATATAACAGTCAGTTTTCTTAATACAACTGTTTCTCTCTCTTTGAACATGGCCTTAATCATTGACTTAATAAAACCGTATGAAAAGGAAAGAATCCGTTGCTTTTAGATTGTCGATATTCTCAGGCAGGGGATGTCACATTATGTTGTTAAAAGATGTTGGAGCCTCTAATGAATCTAACATCCGATGGAAAATGGAACTGAAAGCCGACCATAACTGAGTACAATATCCTTATTAGGAAAAAGCTAGGCGGATGATGATATTTTGTAAACAAGAAACTAGTTGAGCAGGTTTTTAAAATGTATGTGTGTCTACTTTTAGACGCCACAACCTTGCCGTAAGACATGTTCTATACCGCGCGCGGCAGAGAGGCGATGCGATAGCTGTGTGGCCGACTGAGAACTGCCTGACTCAGGCATTAATGTTATAATTATGTAGACAAAACAAGAAGAGAGATCGCAAACTGATATTAGCATCTTTGTCAATATTCTTTAATACTGTTGAAGAAGCCACAGTATTGAAGAATAATGATGCCGTCTTCAAACATATTTTCGCAATACGATGGGCACTGAGTTCAAAGCCGTCCTCAGAGTTAATGCTAATGTTATTCCAACGAGTTGACCCCAGCTCTGTCAATATTACCATGCCTTTAGCAGTTTATTAGATAGATATGCAAGGCAGTTGGATAAGTGAGCGATACGTATGCTAAGATGCTGGGAGCAGTTGGCGGCGGCAGGATGTTGCAGTAAAGTGCACCGGCGCGACCGGCCGCGTAAGGCAGGGCTGGTTGGAAAGTGTGCCCCACGTTACATAAGCGACAGCGGCTCGCCGGGCGCCAGCCGCCGCCACGGTGCACACTGAGTGCAGCCGTTGCGCTAACATTGTAATCGAGTTATCCTGGATCCACAGTTTACTTTTAGTTTTAGCAAGTTTTCCGCAGTACCCCAGCAGGTGTAGTGGAAGAGGTAGCGGTAGCGTGAGGCAGTAATGAGGTGTGTTGTCCTGCAGATGCCACGTGCCGGAGTGCGAGGGCAACTCGTCGATGGGCGTGGCGAGCGAGGCGCAGTGGTCGGGCGCGTGGGAGCGCTGGGCGCTGCCGGAGGGCGCGCGCTGCCAGCGCTGGGCGGCGCGCGCGCACGCCTGCCAGCCGCACCACTTCGACAACACCAGCGCCGTCGACTGCGACGCCTACGTCTACCAGCATGGCAGCAGCATCGTCGCTGAGGTAACACGCCATACATGTCATTCATCTTTCTAAACCTTATCATTGTTAATTAAATTAATTGATCTGATGGATTATTATCAACCCTGATAATGCCACATGCTCTGCGTCTTAGAGCAGATTGATATTAATTAATTACTATTTATGTGGTTTATTCCACTTTGATCACCCAGGTGATATCAACTGGGTGATTTGATTCTACTCAAACCGGCCAAGTGCGAGTCGGACTCGCACGCGAAGGGTTCCGTTCCTTTATCTATGAAAAATAAACGTACCTACTACCTACAATTAGCCAAAATACGAACATTTCTTGGCAATAAAAAATAACTTTGTTTTTCATACAAATATATGAATAACAAAGCTATAATTTGCGGTTACTGAAAAAGTGCTATAACTCAAAAACTACTGACTGTATTTCGTTCAAACTAAATTTGGTTGATAGTTTTTATTAAGATCTATAACATATATTTTTTTTAGATTTTTCACTTTGGTAGTTTAGAAATTACAGGGGGGGGGACACACATTTTAGCACTTTGAAAGTGTCTTACTTTGAAATGATTGACTTTGAGAAAAAATGGTTTTAGAAACCTCAATCTCATTTTTAAAGACCTATCTATAGACACCCCACAAGCGTAAAGCGGTTAATATAATACATCTACCTACCGAGTTTTAATGGTGTAGTCTTAATAGTTTCGGAATAAACTGGCTGTGACATACGGACAGACAGACAGACANATCGCCAGAATCTTTTTGCTTACCTACGTTACATAAGCCTCTTACAACACAAAATCCCAATAAATAAAGTTTTGCTCAACACAAAATCGTGTCGTACCCAACCAGCGAGGGCCTAAGTCCTAAGCCCCTAATTTTATTTAGCAGACCTTCATTGAGTTGGAAAGGAGGTTTTCGCCCTTGTCTCTGATACACATTGACGTCTTAGAAGCGCGGGAAAATCTTGCAATTTTTTCTAAGTAGCCATTTAGGTTACTTATTGAAAATGGCTTTACATCGGTTTATTCCACTTTGATCACCCAGGTGATATCACCTGGGTGATTTGATTCTACTAAAAAGTGGAAATAAATCACCCGGCCACTTTGATCACCTAGGTGATATCACCTGGGTGATCAAAGTGGAATAAATTAGTCTACTCTGATCACCTGGGAATCAAATCACCCAGGTGATCACAGGCGACTTTTTCAAATCACAAAAGTGGATTTTGATCACCTACATACTTACATAGTTCGTGCTATATTTTTTTCAAACTTGTCGTGATGAAAACAATATTTAAAGTAAAACTATCAATTTCCTTGGTATTTTTTTTTGAATTTTACTTGAATTATAGGCGATTGATTTATTTGACACAAATTATGAAAAATATAAAGTGCACAAGGATGTAGCAGTAATAATAATTGATATCGATGGATCTTTGAATAGTAAACTGTCCTGATTATTTATTGCATAAAAATACTAGGGTAGCAGAAATGAAAAGGAGCTAGATTGCTTAAATTAAAAAGGTAAAATTACAGAGCATCATTTCGATAATCTACACTTATAATAAATCTGTAGAGAGGTCAATTCTGTACATGAAATATATTTCCAAAATAACTAT